>JAOVVI020007285.1:0-14974 GCA_028571085.2 Nepenthes alata | reverse complement strand
AGTCGATTGTAAATTTCACTTTTGTGGTTATTTTAGCCGCTTAATTATCTAACATTCCGGTCTACAACTGACAGAAAATTTAGTAAATCTTTTGAGGTTTTTTTTTCCTGCTGAGTGTATAAGATTTTTTTTTTTTAATTCAAAATTTGCTTAGCAACAAGAATGTCGAATAGAACTGATTAAAATCGGACAATTTGAGTAACCTGAAATTTTAAAAAAAAATTATTAAACTATATGAGTATTTAGCACAATTACGAGTAAAATAGATCATTTTTGTTTGGACCCAAGTGAGGCTCTCTAATTAGTCCTCAATTTTAGAAAATACTATTAAACTATATGAGTATTTAAAAAAAAAAATAGGCACATTTAAGGGTAGAAAAGATCAGTTTTGTCTGGTTCAAATTTTGAGATTTTTGAAAATATGATGTTTTTATTTGGTATAAATAATTTTTTTTTAAAAAAAACTTTTTCTTTCAAGAACTACTCTTTTTTTTTTATTAGAAAAAAGTTTATAGTTATTTTAATGTCTAGAATTTTGATATTTATAACTTTCTAAAATAGTAGCTTTGAATGATTACTCCTTTACACTCCAAAGTTGGCCTAATTTAAAATTCTATTGTTGTTATATATATATATATATAAGATAATTTGTTCAATAAAATGGTTATAAAAAGGAAATCTTTATGTGTAAAATAATTTTTTTCAGAAAAATAAAAAAAGCAAAACATGATGTATGTAAATGAAGAAAGTAACCTATGTGTGAAGGCATGGTAATATGTGAAACGGGGCAACGGGGGAAGAAGATGTGACGTTCAAAGTGCTTTACTGTGGAATTTGTCACTCAGATATCCACCATATGAAGGGTGAATGGGGTCCGCCTGCCTACCCCATAATCCCAGGCTATATTTTATTTCGGTATGTAATTAAATCAATATAAATAAATTATACTATGATATTTTTCGGTCATAATAGAATTTTTAATTATTGATATCTTATCGAATATTGATAAATTTCTTTAGTTATATTACCAACCTCAACTTTCTAAAAATCAAAAGGTAGCCTAAGAAGTCAAACATGAAGTTGTTAAGAAAAATAATAATAAGGCAACGTTACACACGACAGAGAATATTAGATACAAATATATAAGATTATATAAGATTAAAATTATTTATGAATTGTCAAAACTATAATATTATTTTACTATGTAAAATGCAAAATTAAAGATTGACAATATGTTTGCTGCCATATTTAGCGTTTTTTTTCCAATGAACCTAGGAGGCATTGTAAATGGTCACTATTTATTTAATCTAATTTTCAAAAATAGTGAGTGGTCGCGATATCAATGCTTGCCTGGGTGAACTTGAGAGGCAAGGCATCCAAGCAATATTTGCGTGACTTTTGTTTAAACGAACCTGCTAAACAAGGCCTCTACACGACACCGGCTTAAATATCTGTCTGGGGCAAATTTTTCGTGGATATCCACTAAATGAACACAAGCTGGCCACTTAAATAGTCAACGTGGGCTACAAATAGCTTGTCTCAAATATGGATAACAACAAGCTCTATCTCTTGATGGAATTGATACCAGTAAAATATCGAGAATGGGGTTCTATAGGCAATCATCTCAACAAATTTCATGATAGTATTCACCAATTGAGCAGCATGAAATGTTAAATTTGACAATAAATTACTAGACTTATGGTTGTTAGTCTCATTATCGAATTCATGGAAGATTATCCATATGATCATTAAAAATATCACCCAAAACGGTAGAATGACCCTAGAAATGGACATGGTTGTGGTCCTAAATGAGGGGATTAGTCAAGGCTCCATGTTCTCGCATTCGAAATCACTTGTCTTAGAGTCATTAGAAAGACGCAAAAGAAGAAGTTCCAAATTGAGTGAGAAGAGTAGGAACAAATTGATATCGAGGTATCAAAATCTTAAATGATTGTGAAAAGAAAGGTCATACATTAAGAAGCACTATCGCAAAATAAAAGTATGGGAATGGTGTGAGCGGTGAGAAGATGGTCAAGAAGTCTCGAGACAATTAGAGAGTATCGATTGTTATCAAGTCCGATCTTTTCGTTGTGTGAAGAAGAGGTTGTCAATGTTGCTAATCATGAGACAAGTTAGGTGATTGACAATGATGTATCACTCCACATGACGTCACGGAGAAAATTCTTCACAACTTATATGTTCGACGATTTCGAGATATTGAAGATCGGCAATGACAACTTATCATGAATCACGAGACATGGCAACATGAATTTGACCACTAACACTGGCATGAGATTGATTTTGAGGGACCTTTGACAAGTTCTGGACATCAAGTTTAATCTTATATCAATTGTAAATCTCAATAATGAAGGTTATTATAATACCTATTACAATGGCTCATCAAAATTCACTAGAGGGTCCTTAGTGATGACATATGGCAAAAAGTCGTCAACTGTATATGTCGCAAGCCTTGATTACAAGTGGTGATATGAACTTAGCTAAGAAGGCAAATCCTTCGAGTTGTGTCACAAGTGGCTAAACCATACGAGTGAAGGAAAACCCTCTTTTAGGAGTGAAAGAGGCTAAATTGAAAACTTGCCCTCATTTTATATTGGGGAAGTAAAGAAGAGTTTCATTCTATAAAAAATTATCTTTAAAGAAGACAAGCTTTGTAGAGGTTATGTATTCCAATATATGCGGCTCAATCCCAATAATTAAAAATTAATAATAAAATATAAAATTATCCAATTAATTGTAGATGTGAACTTATGTCAACACCTTGACCAACCAAATAATGTAATATGACATAAGCACAAGATATGCAAGGCCATGTTATTATGTAGCTCTATATTGACCCAAATCGTAATGTCGGATCACATGTAAGGAGTCATGTCAATCCAAAACATAAGCAGAATATAAAATTTGACTGTAACTAAAAATTTACTGTTGTCTACTATTGATCAACCAACACCCAATGACTACAAACCATAATTAACTTTCACCACATCCATACGATGGTGAATAAATCAACACTTATCCCATAAATTACAAATCATTATCCAAATAACATAAGCGTCGTAAATTACTATCCGAAAACTAAAATACAAAATTAAACACTAATCTACAGTCCTAAAATATAAATAAAACATCAACATTCATAATTCAAATCCTAGAATCCTCAAACAATTTCTTTTTTAATCCTGATCATCTTACAAAGGTCTAAATTTTTCATCTGAAGGGTTATTGAAAAAACAGAAGGTAATGAGTATGTCAAAAACTTAATAAGGCATATCATTTCATAATTTAACATATAACTTGCATTAATAACATATCAGAAGGATTGTAAATCAGATCAAATGCAATGATATGGATTTTCATTACAATTATATATACATTTTCTAACCTATCTTTTCAGTACATAATCAAAATGTGTCATATAAATTTATATTAAAATCTAAATTTCTTAGGGATTAATGACTAATAGTGTCTCACCGACTAAAGAAGTAGATAATCGAAATCCAAATTATTTATTTTTATACAACCGAAAGTGATACGCTACTATTTAAAATCTATAAGTGACCGTCATACATATAAGTAGGTAGATGGGGCTCGGATTCCACTTTCATTGGTTAATAATAAGTTTAAACCCCGATTACCATTATAATATACCCGTTGAACTATTATCATGGTTTAATACATATACTTATGAAAACTCTACATATATTTTTTAAAATCCTATATTTTCTTAATATGAAAAAAATATTCTTTATTCTTAATATAATTGTAGAGTTTTCTCTTAATTTTTATGAATTCTTAACATATAATATTTAAACTCTCTGCAGAAATTTAGTTATGATAAATTTCAAAATATAAAATGCTAAATTAGCAAGATAATACAGAAAAATTTAACAATGGTGTAAAAAATCAACCTTAAAACATATCAACAAATTTTATCCTTTAAGCAAACATGCAGAAAAATTTAATAGATTCTCAAAACATGCAAATTATATTTTTGACAATTTGAACATGCAGGTACTTCTATGCATAGAAATCAAACATAAAAGAATATTATAATATATATTTAGAACATGCATGAAGAAATATTGTAGGAACTAGCTGAAATATGTAGTGTACATATAGTTGGACTTAAATTTCATATATTTTTGTAATAAAATGAGAAAACTTTCACATACATGTTAAATATAAATATTTTAGTTATAAAAATATATCATACATGAACATTTAAAATAAGAAATACTCAAAGAAATGAAAAAATAACAACAATAAAGGAAAGATGGTTTAAAATGTACTTATATTAACTTCATATTATCAAAATTTTAACTTCGGTTCACTTGAATTAACCTTCTCTAACTTCTTCTCTCTTTCTCTGTCTTCTCCTCTTCTCCTTCTCTTTTCTATCTCAAAACTGATAGGAAATTGACTAAAAATCAAACAGGCTTACTATTTTAATAGTAATAGCACTCGAGCACGATCGATCGCACATCAGGCGCCATGGCTAAATACTATGGCGCATGAGCACTGTCTCAGATGCATTTCAAGTGAAAACATTTTAGAAAGCATGCTCGAGCATCATTCAGGCATACTATAAGCACTAGATACATTGAAAAATGTGCTCAAGCGCCAATTAGGCACAAGTCAGGTATATCTATCAACTCGATTTGACCAAATCTAATTTGACTTTTGACCAAATTATTTTTATTATTTGACCTTAATTTTAATTATTTTAATTTAATTAATCGTGATTATGATAAAATTTAAACTCAAACCTTACAAATACTCTTGGCAATACACTTTACTTCATTACCTTTATTGACAATAATTCAAGGAAGCTATGGGTATATTTCCTAAAATCAAAGGGCCAAGTTTTGAAGGTCTTTAAATAATTTCATGCATTGATTGAATGACAAATGAGAAAAAAGTTGAATCATTTGGAGTGATAATGGATTAAAGTATTTTGACCCATTTGATACTTATTGTCATTCATATGTCATCTAGAAACAAAAAAAAGCTTTGCCCAAGACACCATAATAAAACAAAGTAACTGAAACGATGAATCGAAAGTTGATTAAGAGGGTACGGTGTATCCTATCGGAGGCCAAGCTACTCGATAAATTTTGGGGAGAAACTTTAAACATCATGGCCCACATTATCAATATTTAGCCAAGTGTTCTATGGAACAAGGATATTCCTAATTAAGTGTGGTTTGAGAAGAATGTCACTTACAATCATCTGAAAGTGTTTAGATATTGAACTTTCATTCACATTCAAAGAGACAAAAGAGCTAAGCTTGATGCGAAGACAAAGGAGTGCATCTTTCTTAGTTATAGGGAAGATAAGTTTGGCAACCGACCTTATGATCTTGTAGAAAAGAAACTCATAATATCAAAGGACACTATCTTTGCGAAGGATGAGACCATTGAAGATGTTGGCAGGAACAATAAGTTGGTTTTCACAACAACAATTGCCTATACGATATTAAATCGACATCACTGGGCTACCATCCATTGAGATTGAAGATCATGGAGATGCAAGTAATGTCCCTACCCATATGGAGGTAGAAGGCAAGCATGATGATGCTCATGATGATACTCATAATAATGTCTCTAAGCTTACACCGATCTTTCCACTACAACAATCTAAAAGAAATCGACACCCTTTCACTTACCTATCAGTTAATGAGAATGTGTTTCCTATTACTAGCAGAGAGCACAAGGAGTGTATATATACTATGCAAGACGAGATGTCATCTCTGCATGAGTATTTACTTACCCAAAAAAATCTTTGCATGAGTATTATAAGTTACTTACAACGCTTCAATTTTGAGAACTCTAAGTTGGTTGTAACTATACTTGCCAATCATTTTAGGTTGTGTGCTTGACAAAATTCTACTGTGAAGGAGGAGAAAGCTCAAAAGAGAAATGCTCGTTATGTTTCGGCGGATGGTAATTTGATGTATACAATGATGCATACGAGACCGAATATAGCTCGCATAGTAGGAATGGTGAGCTAACTCCTTTCTAATTCATGGAAGGAATATTAGTCCATAGTAAAATAGATTTTTAAATACCTCTGAGGCACTTCTAGAGTATGTTTGTATTTTGGCAATGACAAGCCAAATTTATTCATATTTGTGGATGTCGACATAGAGGATGAAATTGACTCTTAGAAGGCTACTTTCGAGTATTTAATCACATTTAGCACGAGTAGTCTCATGATAATCAAAGTTGTAAGGGTTTGTTGCTCCTTTTACCATTCAAGACTAGTTGATTGCAATATTCAAAGTGAGCAAAGTGATTGTGACGTAATAGATTATAATTCACTAATGACCGCCGCAAAAAATCAAGCCTAACCAAATCAAACTAATACGCAATTGATTTATTTTATAAATTTCTACAAAAAAATTGACAAAATTTTCTCTGAAAATGTAGGAAAACCATACATACAGACTAGTTAAATCAAACCTGTAGTAAGCATATAAATATCCAGACCTCAAAAATTCACCCACAACATATACACAGGATCAATATCACATGCCATTTATCCATGACTTTGACACAGTGACCTCAAACTACTATATTGGATCTGAATAGAGATGTCATCTAGGAGTCCAAATAAATCTAAAATAAAAAACTTTGAAGCAAAACTACATCCATAAATAACCTACAAAAGTATAACAATGATCCATAACAACATATATCATATCATGCCACAATTTAAAACATAACATTAATATAACTTAGCTATTTACATTCCATCTCATTAAACATATCCAAATTTACAAGTCTCCGAGTCCATCAAATCTCCTTTAACAAATCCCTCTCCTTACTCTATTGAAATCAAGTGTCAGCTCGTGGATCTCATCTAGAAGGAAGAAGAAGTAATTGTGAGCCAACAACTCAACAAATATATCATATACAAGGTAGTAAATAATATAAGTAATGTTAAATAGAAAAAGAATATATAAGCATGAATGAGATGCATGAACATGAATTTGGTCAAATATGTTTGGGATACAATTTATTTCTTTCTTTGGGTTATAACTGATATATACTTATTCATCTTTGCGAACTCGAGTTAGTAGACCCTGTCAGCCAAGGAAGCGAATAATCAATGATAGATTGTATTCACTCCATATAATCTAAGGTCAAAATTTTTTTTCCTTATTTACATCGCGATGGCAGGATAATTAAAAGTTAAATCATCTTTATTTGCATCTCAAGGATAAGATGATCAAAAGTTAAATTCCTCCATAGTAATGCCCCGAGAAATACGAACCACGTATCACTCTATGTATGGAGTTATCCTCGATTATCATGTAATATCTTAAAACATGTCAAAAGTATCACCCGTTATAATACGCGGCCAAGACAAATCCGTAAGTCTCCACTGTCATACTAGTGGCATGCCTAATGATATTACCATTCAAATATACTGTAACATTTTAAGGTATGTCAAAAGTATCACCCGTGATAATACGCGACCAAGACAAATCCATAAATCTCCACTGTCATACTCGTGGCATGCCTAAATATATTACCCTTCAAATATGAATATGTGGTCATAATTTTAGGATTTCTTATGCATTTGAGGGAAGATTTACTAAACATCTTTTATAAATATCTCCATTTAGGAGAATAAATTCATCATATGCCCGAATTGTGGAATTTTTCTCCAAATATTCGTATACTTTTTATCTTACTTTTCGATTTAAATCTTTTCATGACTTAACTTTATGTACAAATATTATAAACATAGAGAAGATTGAAAATTCTTACCATCGAGAAGCAATTTGACTTTAAGGGCTTTCGGACTTGAATTTTATTCACAAATGCACATATAATAACTTCCAGATTATATAATTGAACTTGTATAGATGTATATTACTTAATCAACAATTAAAGAGGATGAAATTATGCAAAATAGTGTTCAATGGCCTCAGGTGAATAGTGTCGCGTGTGAACAGTGCATGTGAATAGTGCCCCGGCTGCTCATATTGGATAATTCATGAAATTTTAAGCATTCAATGGGTAAATTATCAAATTCAAGGTATTGATAATTATAATTCTAAGTCATTTATGCGTCAAACTCAACATAAAAGCTTAAATGGGGTCCAGGTGCGGATATAGGGTTTTCGTAAATAAAAATTCATATAAAACTACCAAATCGAGTATCTAATTAATAAATTAACTTATATAGGATATGGGTAATGATATTCTAGTCTCAATTTATACAAAAGTCCTAAAATCAGTGTCTAGAACCACCCGAGCACAGTGTTAGGGTTCCATGTTTGAAAACCTATCAAAATTACAAATTTGGGCATGTGATTCACATATGCATGCTTCGCTCTTAGAAATTACAAAATATAAATCTAATCGGGTATCAAAACAAGGATACCCAAAAAAAATAGAATAAAAGTATAATAAAATGAAAGAAGAGGGTACGAGTACACTTGCCACAATCAGATCTACGATTTCTCTAATTAGCTCCAAGCCGGAATCAAACCCGAGAGCCTCCATTTCCTCTTTCTCTCTGTTCTCCTTTGGCCCTCTCTCTCTCTCTTTCTCTGTTCGAAAACTAACAAAAATACCCTTGGTGCATTTTTATATGCGTAATGGTGCTCAAGCGCCGCTTAAGCGCTCATCAGGTGCAAAGATACCCAAAGGGCCATGCTCAAGCGCTCATCGAGCGAGCATCAAGCACGCTATTCTGGTTTTCGCCCCCTAGGCAGGCCTCAGGTGCTCCTCAGGCATCAGTTCTATTTTTCACGCACATGTGGCACCTTTAGCACTAGTTGGGCGCAGATTAGGCCCATGCCAAGCCTACAGCAACCCTACTTTATTTTTACCGTTTGGGACCCGTTTCGGCACTTCTAATCCAATTCTTCGCATCCTTTGACCCTTATTTTGATTATATAAGCTGAATAAATTAGGATTATCATAATTTAAAATTTAAAATCTTATTTACGGATTAATATCCAACGGTTTACAACTTTGATTCCTATTTTTTCCGATTCCAAAACTTTAGACTTTTCAAACCGATTCTTCCCATACCCTTCGACCTCAATTCACCTATTTTAAATTTAATTATCTCCCAATTACTATATTTTAGAATCCGAAACCTCACCACTTATGTTTACCACATCGTGAAAAATGACACATTATAATTCTCCCCTACTTATAGAAATTTCGTTCTCAAAATTTAATGAACCTCAAATTCTGACAATAGGAGGGGGGTAATCTTTCTAGACTCTTTGTAGTGCTTCCAAAACAAACCCTCGATTGAAGATTTACCCTAGGGAACCTTGTCGATTTGAATTATCTAGATCCTTAACATCTAATGCTTTCATATAAAAAATCAAGATTGAAAACATATAATAAGACAAATCCCTAATCTCCCATAACGACTAAACCGGATTACAAACTTATTTCCTCAAGTACCGGTACATGGGAGACGTTATGAAAATCCATCAAGTTTGAAGGCAAGTCAAAACTTTGACCGAGCCTAACACAAGACTTCAAACAACTAATAGACTTTTACTTCGATTCATCCTAAGCCTCGAGAATGCTCATTCACTGGGGACCTCAATCTTATTCCAAAATCTCTAGGCCAATGGCCACATGTTTTTACTTCGCTACACTGATTAATCGTTATTAGGACATTAAAATTCTCTTACAACTCATATTCAAAGATTCCGACTGGATACTTATGTTACCTAACAGTTATAAACCTAAGAGAAAGCCCACATTTACAGATACAACTAAGGCAAATCCCAAGTTATTCCACATATTACAATTAACTTAGGAAATGTAATTGAAGTAATCACCCAAAAAAATCGGCATATGCTCAAATTACCACCAAAATCTCAAAACTCGAATATTTAGCAAACTTACCATCTCATTAACAAGTCGACGAGCCAATTTATTCAATCCGATTGTATGATCCGAATTTTCTATAGCTGGACTCTCCTAACAACCCTAAAACAAAACCACGACGGTTTGCTCAGACCAAAATTCCATAATCTCAAATTTATCAATACGACTTTTTCATCCAAAACCAAGAGCAAAGCACCCCATTTGCTCAGATATCAGGGGTTGTTTGAGATTCACCCTTACCGTCCTTAATAGATTCCCTTGCCCGGACTACTGCATGGTTATTTCTTCTTCACGATGCAATATCTTAATCTTTTAGAATCATTGGACATTAACTACCTTCATAGGCAACACTTATAATTCTCAAAGCAATGACCTCAATAGCTAATCCCAATTATGGGTGGAATAATTCTGATTGTAGTCTTCCCACTACCTTAACCATGGGCCACCACCCATACAAGTCATGGGAAAACACAATCTTAGAGTTTCCTTAAGAGCATCACATACTGCCATAATTCACTAGACCTATTGGGGTTCAACCCAAATGACATTGACGTCAATTGACCCTTTCTATTTCTCAAAAACTACCTTTTTATTTATATCTCGTTCTCACAATTGCAGATCACTTCTAAACCAAAGGTCTCACAGATGCTGTAATTCTCGTGGAATACTTGTCGGATCACTTATTCGATTCAGTTAAACCGAGGAAAACCATTCACCTTCATGACATTAATCAGTCTTCCCAATCAGCCACCGCTTAAAATCCTACGGATTCAAAATCATGCTACTGAATATGCCACATGTTTAAGAGGGCATTTCCTCAAACTAAGCTTGCTTTCCTTTCTCAATTAGACATATGGTTAACAGCCGTTCATAATCCATGACACAATCCTCAAACAGGGTGCATATACCCTATGTTTTCTTGAATTCATCAATGAGTCATCATGAAATTGACCTAATTATGACCGAAAGATCCAATCCATAAAACTCATGAAACGCCAACGAACTTGCAAAACCCAAATGGCATTATTGGAACTGCTAACGGCTATATTTTAATTTTAATTCTAAAGGCTACCGTAGACGCAATTCTTGATTGTCCTCAATTGACAACATGATGGATACAAATTGACCATAGAAATTATCAAGTCCTTGTAACAGATCTCATGAATTACCTATTAATCCACAATGCCCGCTCATCAACCATCTACCTCCCGAGCAACCTAATTTTTTAAAATCCACAAATTACCTCATCAGTTTGTCTTACGATCCTCAAAGGTTCTAGAGTATCCCACGGTAGTACCTAACTGATGATTTCACAATTTTGTATGAAATCCTTAAAGATCAGTGTTGATTTTGATACAATTTCTAATTATCGACTACAAGATCAATCTCCTAATCTTCCTTCCAAAAACACTCTAAAATATTCACATGGCCAAATTCCTTAGTGACCACGAATGACCTCCAGATGTGGTCTCTTATGCTAAGTAGACTGGGCCCAAATCCTCATTAAACGGTTTGCAGATAAAGCGATACTAATTTTCTGATACCTTGATCAATTTGAACTCAACTTAAAATCCCACAATCTAATTGCAGGATGTGATATCCTTACCGATCTAATTTACACTGACATGGCGGTTCGCCAACCAAACTACCACCAAAATCAGATTAAAAGTTAATACCTCAAAATAATTCAATTCAAACTAGCCAATCATATCTACGGATCCAAAGAAATGTCGTAAACCTCAATACCGCTAGTACCAAGCCTAGATCCTTAGATAAATGAGTAAACATAGAAATTATCAATGAAGACATAGATTTGGGATCCCAAAATGATACATGGACCACAATATCAAATCCAGGAATCTTACCTTCCATTACGGTAGATAATACTCTACACCTTGTGTCATCACTGTAGAACCCCAATTCAAGGCACTGAACTTCATCGCTGTCCAACCCATGGATAAGGATAATCTTCAATCCTGCGATCGAACTGACTATAATTAGAAACATTCTTCCAAAAATCCCATTGAAGCAATATACCTATCGATAGGGCATCCATGAACATATCCTATGATATCTCTTTATCCTCGAGATCCATGACTCTTATCACGTCAACCACCCAATGTCAACTTTACCTTCTATCTTATGTGGCGCAATATGACCCTATCCTCCTCTGAACATTGGGTCACTACTACACTATTTCAATTCTCAAGATCCGCATATCAACTTCTACAAGATCTAAACCACTCAAAACTCAAGCACTTGATCATTATTACCAATTTGATTATAAATCAACATCATTTGATTCACTAACATCAAAAATTGACTCCGAGTTATCATGACCTTGAGCCGTCGACTCCACTTTATCAGTCTCACTAGGCATGCTGTTCAAGCATCACCGTTCCTTATTCTTGGAAAATTAACCAGAGATAACTCTTAAGGTATCCCCTCACAGATTCTCTATCACGTGGTTGACCATCTCTATGTGTCGACCTTCGTTTAGGCGATCAAACATAACTAATGGGTCCTGGTTTAGTCCTAGCCCAAGAGAAATACCGTAACTTAATTGTGACACTAACTGGGACACAACAACCAGACCGTTACTCCTAGCTATCGATCCTAACTTAGTCCCAACCTAAGCAATTAAAACTATGACAATTAGAATTATCCCGGCTATTTAATTATCTTATGCTCTCATCTATTTAAACAATCTATCTTACTCTAACCTAAACTTTCGCATAAGATTCAAATCAACTTAAGGCATATCTTTTCTCTGATACCATTTGTGACGTAACGGATCATAATTTACAAATGACCTCTGTCAGAAATCAAACATAACTAAATCAGACCAATACGCAATTGATTTATTACATAAATTTCTATAGAAAATTGGACAAAATTTTCTCTAAAATGGATGAAACTACAACCTGATTAAATCAAACCTGTAGTAAGCACATAAATATCCGAACCTCAAAAATTCAACTACAACACATACACATGATCAACATCACATGCCACTCATCCATGGCTCCGACACAATGACCTCAAGTTACTATATTGGATCTGAAAGAGGTGCCATCTAGAAGTCTAAATAAATCAAAAATATGGAAGTAAAAATACATCCATAAATAACTTACGGAAGCATAATAAAGATCCATAACAACATATAACATATCATGCCACAATTTAATACATAACATTAATCTAATTTAACTATTTACATTATATCTCATTAAACATATCCTAATTTACAAGTCTTCGAATCCAACAAATCTCCTTTAGCAAATCCCTTTCCTTACTTTAACTAAATCAGGCGTCAACTTGTGGATCTCGTCTGGAAGGAAGAAGAAATAAGGGTGAGCTAACAGATCAACAAATGTATCATATACAAGGCAACAAATAACATAAGTAAAGTTAAGTAAAACAAGAATATATGAGCATGAAGGAGATGCATGAACATGAACTTGGTCAAATATGCTTGGGATATAATTTCTTTCTTTCTTTGGGTTATAACAAATGCATATTTATTTATCTTTGTGGAATCGGGTTAGTAGACCTTACCAGCCAAGGAAGTGAATAATCGATGATAGATTGTATTCACTTCACACAATCTAAGGCCAAAACATTTTTTTCCTTATTTATATCCTGAGAGTTGGATGATCAAAAGTCAAATCCTCCTTATTTACATCTCGATGGTAGGATGATCAAAAGTCAAATTCTTCCATAATAATGCCCCGAGGAAGGCAAATCGTATATCACTCTATGAATGGAGTTATCCTAGATTACCACTGTAACATCTTAAAGCATGTCAAAGGTATCACCCGTTACAATAAGCAGTCAAGATAAATCATTAAGTCTCCACTGTCATACTAGTGGCATGTCTAAGGATGTTACCCTTCAAATATAAATCCATAGTCCTAATTTTATGATTTCTTATTCATTTGAGGGAAGATCCACCAAATATCTTTTATAAATATCTCCATCTGGGAGAACAAATCTATCATTTACCATAATTGTGAAATTTTTCTCCAAAAATTTGTATACTTTTTATCTTACTTTTGAATTTAAATCTTTTCGCTATTTAACTTTATATATGAATATTATAAACATAGAAAAGATTGGGAATTCTTACCATCAAGAAGGAAATTGACTTTATGGGTTTTCAGACATGAATTTTCTTTGCAAATTGAACAGGCCAAAACTTTCAGATTATATGATTGAACTTATACAAATATACATATCACTTAATTATTAGTTATACATGGGAAAATTATGCAATATACCATTCAATATCCTCGGATGAACGGTACCCACGTGAATAGTACACGTGAACAATGTTCGGATACACATATCGATTAATTCTTGAAATTTTGGACATCCAACGGGTACATCATCAAATTCAAAGCATGGGTAAACATAATCCTAATCAATTTATGCATCAAACTCAGTTTAATCCATTAAACGGGGTTCGGGCACGGGTTAGGGTCTATTTGAGAAAAAGTTCACATAAAATTTTAAATTCTGATACCTAATCGATAAATTAACATGTCCAAATTGTGGATAATCATATTCTAACCCCAAATTAAGCAAAAGTCCCAAAATTTTGTGGGTAACTTGTCCAGGCATGGGGGTTAGGGTTTGCCTTGTCTGAAACCTATCAAATTTACAATTTTGGGCACTAAATTTACAAATATGTATGCTTAAGTCTTAGGAGTTGCAAAATATAAAATTAAAAGAATATTGAAATGAAAATACCCGAAGAAAATAAGACAAAAGTGTAAGAAAATAAAAGAGGATGGTACGAGTGCACCTGCCTCGACCCAATCTATTACTTTTGTAACTAGTTCTCGGACGAATTTGGACTTGGGAGCTTCATTCTTCACCTTCTCTCTCTTCCACTTGTCCTCTCTCTCTTATTTCTCTTGGAAAGCCGGAAAAATGGCATAAAAAGCACTTGTGGCGCTTATATTCGGCGGGACAACGCTCAAGCGTGCCGCAAGCGCGCATCGAGCATCCATATGTTGGAATCGGTGCTCAAGCCTAGGCTCGAGCGTGCATCGAGCGCGGGTCAAGCCCAATGCCGA
>JAOVVI020007284.1:0-14974 GCA_028571085.2 Nepenthes alata | reverse complement strand
AATTTTAGTAAAAATTATAAAGAATGGAAGTGAAAACTCATGCATGTGAAGTATCATTATCTTAGCTACGAAAATATATCATGTATGAGCATCTGAAATAATAAATGCTTAATAAAGTAAGAAAAATAAACAATAAAGAAATGAATGGATTGACATGTACTTGTCTTAACTCTAATTTATTAAAATCTTGCTTTGATTCAGTTGAATATGGCTTCTCTAACTTCCTCTCTTTTTCTCTCTTCTCCTCTTCTTCTTCTCTCCCCTCTCTCAAAATCTAAAAAAATGATTGAAAATTAACTGAACATGACTTATATAATAGACTATACACATACATGCGTTGAGCACATGTCAAGCACCATGGCCAGACATGGTGGCGTATGAGCACTGATTCGAGCACATGTCAAGTACTAGCATTCTATTTCAATATGCTTAAGCATCCATTAAGCATATATCGAGTGTAAATGCATTGGAAAGCACATTCGAATTTCAATCAAGCGTCCATTAGACGCGTCCTTTCTACCCATAATATACATGTGCACATATTAGGTACTGGTCAAACACATATCAACTCAATGTAACCTAGTCCAACTTTCACTTTGACCTATTTTTTTCCTTTAACCTCAACTTGTTTATCTTAATTAATCATGATTAAATTTAAATTATAAAACTCGTTCTTTATAAAATAAATATTGCGATATTTTTGAGAAACTTTTAAGATATGTTGTGCTTTAGAAACGACGACTTCTAGTCGAGTACGCTGATACAGATATAACGGGCAATATTAACTCTCAAAAAACTACCTCAAGTTATTTGTGATAATTAAAGTGCCATTTGTATTTGTAGGAACTTATCATTTTATTTCAAATTAAAACATATTAATATTTAATATCATTGGGTGAAGAGTGTTATTGATTCAAAATTGCTTACATTTGGAGAGGTCAAGGCTTTGGTCCAACATCATGAGCAAAGTATTGTAAAGAGAAAATTTTAAAGCTTGCCGAACTAAAGTTGGGATGGTGATGGCCCCCACAAGATCTTGAGAAAAAATTATTAAAGTTTGAATCATTCTCTTATAAGTCTCGCAACTACTTAGCATATGATGGTACATTTGATATTGTCTAAGACTCGGCTTGATCGAAGGAACTTTTGGAGGATGCATAATAGGCATTTGAACCAAATATAAGTGTCATTTGAACATAATAGAGGTGTCCTGATGTGCACATGAAAGATATTCATGTGTATTTTGTCTAAAGATGTTATACCTGATAAGTGTTTAAGAAGCGCTCGTGTGCCGTTTGTACAATTTGTTTGCAGTTGATGGGTGCTCATTCGCTGTTCATGTTATAAAATCATTCTGATACAATTTTGAGGTATTCATTGTAATTTCTTTAAATTATTGAGTATCAGCACTATAAAAAAAGAAAGTGAAAAAGAGAAAAGAGAAAAAAATGAAGAGTTGCTTATCTATTTGAGTTTCGAATTATATTTTATTCTTTACCAATCTTGGGTACATTATTCTTATCATTATGAAGAATATTATTTTTCTTTCCTTTTATCATATAATTTTTATTACTTGGATTTTTATTATAATATATTGTATCTTTTATTTATCATATTTTTTTTATAATTAAAACTTACCGCATAATAGATCATAATCTCATAATTTCTTCTCATTTCTAAAGAAATTTTTAACATAAAAATTTATGTCTAGAAATACAAAAATAAATCATATTCACTATAATACCAATGTTAGAAATATAGACAGACAAGTATAAATACATTTCAATTTACCTTAATTTAGCTAAATTTAAAATTTTATCGATTTATTTTATACGTTATTAAATATTTTATTCTCAATAATAAAATATTTTATGAGAAAATTATCGATAATATCTACGGCATAAGTAAACAAAAGAAAAATAGAGGAAGTTTCTTCTACGAAGAACATTTGTTATATATCTTTTTAAGAATGATATTTGATTAGCTAGGAAAGCTAAACCACCAATAATATATTAAAAACAGGAATAAAATTAATTTACTATAAAAGGTTCACTATAAGAACCCTTCAACTCTGATGTTTATAAACAACACATGATTTGTTGGTTAGGCGTAGACAGGATTATTAAATCTTTAATAATATGTTTATTATCCAATTAACACCACTTTTTATTGCTAAGTCTGCTAATTACTGTTGTTAACAGTAAGACGATGCGTTGTGTTATTAAAGAGGATCACGCTAAAACGCTGCATACTCGTGACAATCTACGGGGCAGGACGAATCTCATTGGGGTTGCATAGTAAGGAAAAGTATATCTTCTCTGCCGGCCTAACCCTCTTCCATTTTCTGGGTGCTCATTCATCCACATAATGGGAAACTGCTTCCTCGAACCATCGAATCTGTTCGATCGTTAAAATCCGGAAGCTGAGAAGGTCTGTAGATAGAGAGATGGAGGGGCGGAAATTGTTCTGTTTTCACTCTTTGCTCGATGAGGTTTGATTTATATGTCTTTCAATTTCTGCGCCTCTCTTCGAAAATACTGAATTCGTTGCTGTTTTAATCACATCTAAATCTGATACGATATTGCGTCGGACTTTCTGCTTTTTTGCCTTTTTCCCGATGGCGTAAATTAGGGTTTAGGTTGTTTAACTTCCCATCTGGTTACATTTGAATCCGTGGTTAGACATGCTTTTTTTTTTTTTTCTTTTTGTGCAGTTGATCTTGAGGATCTGCGCTTACTGCTAAAGGCAACGCGCAAAATTGCTCGGTGACGTACTCAGTTTGGTAAAACTTGGGGTTCTGGAATAGAGGGATATTTTTGGTTGTTAATTGATTCAGCTGACAATATGTCTAGAAAAAGTGATGGATTGCCGACGAAATCTTCATATGCGGAATTCAGGAATAGGCAAGCTGGGTTGGGTGGTAGGCCATATCTGACATCGCGCGTTGATGCTTGGGATGGGCAGCAGTTGCGTTCGCGTCGGAGTTTCAGCCCTCATCATACTCTAGTTGAAACTAGGAGGACTAAGGCCAGGGATCGTCGTAGCAATCCAGTTCAAAAGATGGAGCATGAGTGGCATCTGATCCATGATAGAGTCAATCAGATTCGTTCTAGGTCACCCCCTGCACGATGTAACCACAGAAGACCCCAAATTATTGAGAGGGGGTTGAACAAGATTCCGCCAAACAGAGAGATGGTTTTGAAATATGATTTTCCGGAGGATATGGATTATGATGATGATGGAGACACGAGGTTGAAGCATGATTGTAGTTACGGTGATCAAATGCAAATTAGTAAAAGGAACTACAGGGAGAGGAAATTGCTGACTGGCAGTGATCACGAGAGATTGACCAAGAACTCATTGGCTACGGAAGATGACACTGTCAGAGAAATAGTTAAGTCGCATCCAGATCTTATATTCACATCAGATTACAAGAAAACTAGCAGGGGCTTCTCAACATTGGGCACATGCAGGTTTGCAGATGATAGGTATCAGGACGTGATAGCCCCTGGAAAATTATTGATGGAGGGATATTACAAGAATGGAGAAATCTATTCGCATAATTCAGGGGATGCCTCTTATCCCTTATCTCCGACATCTCAATTTAATGACTTTGGAAATAAACATCTGCTAAAAGGTAACTCTGGCAGTTCTTCTGGTATCGTGATAAGGGATGAGTTTTCAGGTAACACCCGGGATGTTCGCATGTCCCGAGAAGAACTGTATAGAAAGACTTATGGTGAAGTCTCTGAAACTTTGGCCAGTAATGAGTATGCTGAAAGGCCACGTTTGGACCATAGGAAAAACTATGAAGCAGGACACATCAATAAGAAATGCCAACGATGTGATATTTACAGTTCTTCCAAGGATGAGTGTGAGGATTATAATCATTCCCGTATCAGGATAACAGGAAGTGATGATAGTGATTATATATCTCATGATGGACTCTATGAGAAGATGTCTTCATATGATCGAGCAATCCATGATTATAGAGATTTACCAAGCATAGATGTTACAGACCCAACAGAGGGTGTTAATGAAGCTGAACGTCCTCGTAGGTTCCTTAGAAATGGTGGCATACAGGACTTTGATATTATTCGAAAGGGGACAATTCAGGAATATGTGGACACGAGGACACTGGATACGTCAAAGCAGTCTGGGGATTACTTGGAACCCTGCTACACACATGTTGAGCTTGCTGGGATGGATGAGTTAGGAGGTCATAAAATGAGTGATTCACGATTAGCACATGATTATGAAAGGTATGCAAATACAAGGTCTATGGTAGAAAGAGTAATGAGTTCACGTGAATTTATGGAT
This sequence comes from Nepenthes alata, assembly GCA_028571085.2. Classification (NCBI taxonomy): domain Eukaryota; kingdom Viridiplantae; phylum Streptophyta; class Magnoliopsida; order Caryophyllales; family Nepenthaceae; genus Nepenthes; species Nepenthes alata. The sequence goes on along the minus strand of JAOVVI020007284.1, from coordinate 10,654 downwards.
GATGAAGAGATGCAAGCACTTGTTGGAAGTCCAGAAAGAATAAAGGCTAACAAACGCCTAACACATAGTAAGGCACACAAAACAAAGTATAGGATGGATGAAGAGACAAGTAGGATTAAGACTAGAAATGTGGCATCCATGAAATTGAATATGCTAAGTCAGGTCCAGAGCATTGATGGTTGCAGGAGAGAGTGGATTGTTAGAAATTCTAGTGGTTTGCACTCGAGGGAACAGTCTGGACGTGAACGGGACCATTATTCAGAGGCTGACCAAATGATTAATGAAATATACCATGATAAAAGCTCTGCAAAACATAGTTGGTCCTCATATCAGGGTAAACTGAAAAGCGTGCCAAGGAATTATATAAAATCACTTGGATCTTTGAGTGCTTACTCAGAAGAATATACAGAATCTGAATCATCAAAACCCAATATTCAGTTACATCATGTAAATCAAGGAAGTGATACCTACAAGAAGCATAAAGTTTGGAAAAGGAATACAAATAGAAACAATATGGATGTAGCTGCACAAGATGCTAACCTATCTGAAGATCTGGAAGGATCTGTAAGATGTGATCCATCTGAGGAATCTGAGGAATTTAAGCATATGCTGCATATAATGTTCTTAAATTTCTCTAAGAAGCTAAACAATAATCCCGCTGCTCGAAAGCTGTACAAGGAGCAAGGAAAAGCTGGCAGTTTGTTCTGTGTTGTGTGTGGCCGAAATTCATCAAAGGAGTTCCTGGATACTGAACGATTGGTGAAGCATGCTTATATGTCTCGCAAGGTTGGGTTGAGGGCACAGCACTTGGGGCTTCACAAAGCAATATGTGTTTTAATGGGGTGGAACAGTGTGGCAGCCCCTGATGCTGTCACATGGGTTCCACAGCTTCTCCCTCAGGCTGAAGCATTGGCTCTGAAGGACGACCTTATTTTATGGCCTCCAGTTGTTATTGTGCATAACATTTCTCTATCAAATAACAACCACGAAGAATGGAATACCATAAGCATTGAAGCAACTGGGGCTTTCCTAAGAGCTAAGGGTTTCAATCGAGGTAGGATGACCATCTGTCTTGGGATTCCTGGGGATCAAAGTGTAATGTTGGTGAAATTCTTAGGAACATTTTCTGGATTTCAAGAGGCAGAGAGGCTTCACAAGTATTTTGCTGATAAAAATCATGGAAGAACAGATTTCAAGCAAGTTATTTCCAACATTGACAAGAGTAGCAGTATTGCGAAAGGAGGCATTTTAGAAGACCAAGTAGAGGAGTATCTTCTCTACGGATACATGGGGATTTCGGAGGACTTGGATAAAGTGGATTTCAATTCCAAGAAAAGGTGTTTGGTGAAGAGCAGGAAGGAGATTCAAGACCTTGCAGATGCTCCAGTGAGACCTGAATGAGGGAGTTAACAACAGTGCAGTGACTTGCTCTGTTTGTCAGGAGACGAGTCTTTTCACTTTTTTCTGTATTATCATTACCTGCTGCTTTCTGTACCATATCTAGTAATATTTGTGTGAACTAATATTGGCTGCAACCTTTCTACATGTTGGCTTGGATATTAGAGAATTTGGGGAAAATGGAAAATTGGAAGAATATACAACCAGACATAACTAATTTTAAATTGTTTTATTTTTCATTCCTTAAATTTGGCAGAATCTAGATAGAGCAGGTATTTCTAAACAACTGGGGATTTAATTCTAATTCCCATAAAAAGTGATATCCATCAAGCTATTTCAACTTTCAAGTGAAGCCTTGGTACCCCATCTACTTCCATCTCTTAAATAAATCACGGTCACATTCTAGATACTCATAAATCTAGACAAAGTTGCATTTCAGGGAAATTAAACATTACTCAACAATGTAAAAGTGGAGACTTTTAGTCATTATTTTTGTAAACTTCTTATGGTTAAATTTGTTGGCTGATCTGCATCCCTTTTTGGTTTGTTGTATATTATTAAGTAGTCCTTTGTGTATTTGGACATGCTCTTAGCAAATTGGCATCATTGCCTCTCCGATTTTTTTAACTGTGCTGGTGCTTTATTTGGTTACTTAGTGCAACATTAGTTGGGAGAAGGACATCATAATGCTGGGAGTGGATGAATTGAATGCCAGACCAATTGAATATCTTACTTGTGAAACATGATACTGATATGGCATGCATCACAATGTCAGAATTTGACAAAGGATAGAGCATCAAAAAGTTGAATCCTTTGTTGTGGTTTCCATGTTTAGAAACCTTTTTTTCCCCCTTTAGCCTTACTTGCTATCCACCCTATTATCTCTAATTCCTTGTGCTTGAAGTGAACATGTTCTTGTTCAAGGATAGTTTCAGTTGAAAATTTCTTGTCTTGAGAACAAATGACAGCAATTGTTCTTGTATTTTTTGACATATTTTGAGCCCTGTTTCTTTGTTTCTCTAGAAGTGCTGTAGCAATCACCAAATTGGTGTTAATTGATGCTTGGCTTATAGCTTGCGGATCTTTTGTATCCTTCTGTTTGTAACTGTATAGACCTCCACAATGTGTCAACAATGTGAAAACAAGTCAGAAAAAATGACTTTCATGCTTTTCTCCCCGATTTACTGTTGATAGTTTGGTCTGAGTCTTGATATATAACCTCTACCCATGCAGGCCCCCTTTCCTGGCTGGCTAAGTCCTTACCCGACTTATGTTAAACAAGGCTAAGGGCTTAGCTTGACCGTACAACCACCCACTTTCCAGGTATAACAAAGCCCATTTAAAATGTGTTGAACCCAACTTTTACTCCAGGAAATGCTAACTGGTTAAAAAGTGGAACCTGATGATTATGATCCTGGATTTTCCTATTGTTTATTCTCTTCTAACTCTCTCCCTGTAAGTGTTGCCAAACACTTAATCCCCCCCCCCCCCCAAAAAAAAGGAAATAAAGATACCGAATATTATGATCTAACGTCTTTTTTGAAAATCATTATTAATTATTAATTTGCCGTGTGTTCCCTCCGTCCATACAATATGCAGGTTGAGTTGATTTCAAATTCTGTGCAGCTCCCAATTTCTCCTTTCTAGTGATGTCCGAAGCATCCTAGAACTCATATCATCCTTTGACGTCTTATCTGCGTTAGTAAAGAGAAGAGTGAGAAAAGTGCTCGTAATGAGATGTTCATGTGACACACACCGTGCTTATCGTGCCAAAAAAGTATGTAACTCACATTGCAGATATCTATCCCGTTCAGGTCTCACCGCTTCAGTACCCGTTGGAATCAGGTGCCCTGCTGCTCCATGACGCCCTGAGGTGAGCATGCTTTTTGTTTCGTTTTCATCCCCTTTTAACTGCTATTTCTTGGTTGTTTCCCTTGGTGTTTGCTGATCTGTGACTCAGTTGTCTTGTTTGTGTGATGAAGCTTTCTTGGATCTTTTTTATCTTCGGGGGAATTTTTGTTCTGCATTTTCTTTTGTGTAATTTCTCTTACCATATTCATTGGCTTAAATTATCACTCTCATCTTTTTGAGTACATAAACTTCATTCGGATAATGATTTAGCCTAATGTGTTCTTTCTGTTGTTGGCTAATTTTGAACATCCTGTTCCTTTGGACCTTTGGCTGATTTTACTGCTGAGATCCATGATTATTTGAACTCCTTGTGGCTCTGATTGAGCAAGCATTGATCTCCACTTTGATTTCACAGATGTATTAAACATCTTTTTGGCTATTGACCTTGTTAAGAATGATAGCTCTTACTGTCTATTTGGTTGGACGGAGATAAATAAGGTGAAAATAGAATTAATAATACGGGATAGAATTAGGTATGAATCTAGTTAGCAATATATAATTCCTTGTTTGGTTAGCATGAATTAATACATTTTCTTACTTTATTCACAGTTGTTGAATGCTGAAAAAATGACCATATGGGCTGATTATCTGCACACATGAGGATACTGGATTACTGAATAGAAAATTTAAAAATTATTACAAATATATCTCTCTTTTTTTTTTTCTATATTCTAATTTCTAACTTAAATTTTATTATGATTATGAATCGATCATCCAGATTAAAAGGATGTTATTAAAGAAGTGTGCCAATTGTTCTTGAAGACTAACATTACTCAAAAATAAATTGAATTACTTAGATTTAATTGCAAGATAATTCATGAAAAATGATGAATTTTCCACTAATGTACAGCTTTCTAAAACCCATTTTTCATATAGGGGAGTAGGGATGGACCTTTTTTTATAAAAAAATTCTATTTTTATAAAATAATTTATACCAATCTATGACCAGATATTTGATAGTTATCAGTCAGGGTGTGTCTCATAAGATTACAATCTAGCATGTCAAACTGAGGCACTGGTATTTCTCTTATTTTCTGTGACTAAATAACGAGCCTAAGTGATATCATCTCCATGCAAGCTTCAATTTGCTCACCAGATTTTATAATTTTATGGCTTTTTTTTTTTTAAAATCTTCATCAGTCAAATCAATAATCATGATTACTTCTTTCAACAGATTAGTGGTGTTAACTCCATAACCAAAAAGCTGACATCGATTAATCGTTGATATAATTCAATAGTTCTAAGTTTTTAATTTTTAATTATAACCTATTGAACTTGACCATTATTGATTAGTTGATTAAACAACCTTCATAAAGTAGCAAACCCATCAAATAATATAAGATAAATAATAATAATAATTTAAATTTTACTAAATAAAAAAAAATGAAATAAAATCTAATTATCCTTGTCAATGTGTATCATTTCAACTTAGCATGTATTCCACTAATTACAACTTCCAATCCCAGCATGCTGTTTTTAACATCACATGTAAGTACAATTTATCAACTGCAACCATCCACAACCCTATTGATTCCTAACATCGACATCTGAAGGATCAAAGAATGTATTTGTTCATAACCTTATCAGATAAGTGATATGAAAAAAAAAAAGTAAAAAGGAAAAAAAAAAAACACCCACTATTAACAAGAACAGGAGTTTCAAATATTTTGATTTAATTATGTGTGACTAGGGAAGAAAACAAGGACAAGCCCAAAACTCACATTATGTGCAAGATTTGGGTAAAATTAAACCATTTAAAATTATTGTACGTGATTTTATCTTATATTGAATAAGATACTGTTTTTATGAAATGTGAAAAGGAATAAATAGGGGTATAAGCAGTGTAATGCTTGGTACTGAGATGACAAGATAGTTTTGAATAAGGATCTGTTTGGTTATAAAAAAAAAATTGAAAGAAATGAAAATAATGATAAAAGGAAAAAGAAAAATTACATGCCCTAAAAATAAATATTTTAATTCACATTTTTCAAATGTATTTTTTCATATGATTTTTCATATAATCCAAAAATAGAAGAGTATTTTCTTTCTTTCTTTTTTTCTTTCATTCAATTTTTTTTTTTTAGAACCAAACATACTATAAAGAAAAAGGACTACAAGTATAGGAATGGAGAAGGGGTTCACTCACTTTTGTAATCCGGAAAGGGCAAGGAAGGAACATCCCTCATCAATTCTTCTAAGTCCCATTCTCCCATCCTTATGTCCTCTGCTTCCCAATTGTTTCCAATCCCAGAATTCATCTCTACTTTCTCACTGTTTATACAACTGTATATGGTGTTGCTCATACTGTTAAATTGGCTGCCAAAATGATTAATACTGTTGTTGTTGTTGTTTGCATTTCTACCAAAAATACTATCGGCTTTAGCATTTTTTTCAACACTTACACTCTCTAAAGGAGGAACAAAAAGCTCCCCTTGCACCTCAATATCATGATGATGATGATGGTTTCCAAACACCATCCCATAGTTCCCATAAACTAATCCATCACATGCAGCCATGCCAACTTGTGTCATCATGCATGAGGATGTATCCTTCGTGCATCCACTTGAAGCAGCAGGCATGTCTAGACTGCTGTTCACTACCATGGGCAATGGATCCATCATCTGGGAAAGATCCATGGATGATGGCATGGATGATAATGATGATGAGGATGAGTTTATGTACATGGCCATGATACCTTGTTCTTGTGTGGACATTGAACCTCCAATTCCCATGAGGTCCCTGGGATCCATAGATAATGAGTCACTTCCATTAGGAGATGATGCAGTTGATGAGTTCTTCACTCTTTTCTTTATTGTAGAATTCCAAAAGTTCTTTATTTCATTGTCAGTTCGTCCCGGTAAGTGAGCAGCAATTCGAGACCACCTTGACATGTAAACCACTTACTAAAGTTATTGACAAAAAAAGTATAATAAGTAAAACTATTCAGTATATTTTTAAGATATTTAAAAAGTACTGACATATGCAATGTATTAGTTACATATCTACGCTCTAGATACCTTTTCAACATTAAGTCTTTTTGGATTAAGTGAATTGAGTGGACAAACATAATAGGTTGACCTAGCCAAGTGGTTAGTTAAAAGGTGATTACCTCTATCACTTGAGAATAGTGAGAGGTTACTCCACCATATGGGCAGATGGAAGGTTATTTATGATATCCATCATCCACTTCCTTTGAATAATCTTCTGTTTATATGGCTGGCTTTCACCATAATGAGAAGATGAGAGAAATAAAAAATAATGATAGTAATAAGATGATAGAAAAAGCTCATAAAATTTTTCTAAATCATTGGCATTAAGTTATTTTTTATTTGTAATTATATTTCTATCTAGAATTAAATTTCCTGATAAGAAAGTCAATGATTTGACCAAAATCTTAAATTTTTTCACATATCATGACGTATGTTTTTTTTTTTATCATATGTTTGATTCTAGTATACTCTATGTTATTTTCTTTCCAGTTTGATGTGACATTTTATCTATTTATTTATCATTATATAAATTTATTAATATAAACAGATAAAAAAAACCTAGAAGTTAATCATTCACCGGAAATGCATGATTAATCTTATTGTATCCCAACATAAAAATTGTATTGTGGGTGCCTTCAACTCAAAGGCAGGATTAATCAACTAAAATGTCAATGTCCCTTTCAGCCTTGTTCCCCATGCTGAGATTATATAGTTTCATGGAAGCATCAAAGCCCATGTGGCACATCAACCATAGCCATTGAGGTGAAGATATTCTCTTGTTAAGTAACAGCTACGTATGCTCCAACACATATACACACATAGTTTTCATCATACATAACGAATAGTAGCTTTATTTATCCAAATTCAATTCCATATAAATCCAACAAACATATGCAGCACATTATCTTTCAAATCTAAATATCCATTTCAATATTGTGATCATTTTTGCTGAGATACCAAAAATGACACATCTCTGACTGCGTTTGTCCGACATTGGTGAGCTTGCTTCTTTCCATCTAGGACTTTCCGGGTTTCATACTAAGCAGTGAAATATATATGATAGGGTTCTCAATAGTTCATTTTATTTTAATGAGTTTTGAGCTTTTATACAATAGAGACATTATATTTACACAAAGTCAATATAGTTAAATATAAGAATGGTGTGAGGAAAACACTCTTTTTATAATAATTAAATGAGTTTTTGAGCATTTACACAACAGAGACATGGTATCTACACAGCATTAATACCGTAAAATATAAATATTTTTGGAACATCTTCGATTACATGGCATCTCATCTATCTACATTAAATGACTCACAAAAATAGATGGATATATGAATGTTATATCATCCATGGATATCCTAATGGTAGTTAAACAGTGTCTCGAAAAGAATTCTATCAATTGAGTATGGCCACATTGGGTATCCAACCCATAACTTGCCTGATGAAGCATGCATGCCTAAAGGTCGACTTCATTGCTATGTGGATAACAGACAAACACAAAATAATTACATAATGTGAGACAAACATAAACTAATTGCAGACTATCTGACAACTTCTATGAAGAAATGTCACACACACTCTCTCTATGTATATATGTGTGTGTATATATATAATATACACAAGCGGGCAAACAGGTATATTATTTCCTCAATATGAGTTCTTTCATTAAGAAACGAGTAGGAATATGTCCCATGGAAGGACTCAAGCCCTCTCCATTTCCATGAAAATGTTCCGGTACCTATGATGAATGGTGAGAAACTTGTGATTGAAAAAAAGAAAAAGATAAGTATATAATAATTTGGAGTAAATTGATAAAACAATATAAAATTTATTATCAAATGACATTATATTAAATCAGGTGAAATGATAAAAGCAAAATCACATCGCCTACTCAACCTATTTAGACTTAAGGCTTGTTATTGTTGCTACTGCAAATACAAAACTAGTTAATGGGAGTAAGAGAGAAGTGAGTACCTGTTTCCAAGAAGGGAATGCAAATGGATTATGAGCTCTTCTTCTTGTGGTGAGAAAGCACCCCGCTTAAGGTCAGGCCTTAAGTAATTAATCCAGCGAAGGCGACAGCTCTTACCACATCTCTGAAGGCCGGCATTTCTTGCTACGTCGGTCCAACAGCCCTGCCCATTGGAAAGCATATAGTTTATCAGCTTGTCATCTTCTTCAGGCGACCACAACCCTTTTCTAAGCTTATCCCCATTGTTAGTAACATTAGCATTCTTCCCTGAGAGATTTTCTGTCTTCCTCATTCTTATTTCCTGTACGGATAAAAGCTTTAACCTGATCCAGTGATCCCTTTGGGAGGGTATTTTCTTCTAGTTTGATGTACTGAAAGGCATCCGAGAGAGAGAGAGAGAGAGAGAGAGACTGAGGCAACATGTAGTGGGACTGATGATCATGATGAAGTTGATGGTTTTGGGGTTTGCTTAGACTAAGGGGAAGAGAGAGAGAGAGAGAGAGAGAGAGAGAGAGATATGAGTCGGTTGATGGGTCAATACAAAACGGTTTGGACAGGACATAGGGAGAAATCAATAAGATTGTTTTATTTTGATGATTCCTCATTCTTGTAACGGTGATAATTTTATATTAACAATTTAGACATTTAGAATGATGACAACACATAAAATATATTAGATTTATTTTATAATTATAGCTATTTAAGTTATCAAGATAAAATTTTCACTATTAAAAATATAAGATGACTTTAATAGCTTCTAAAAAAATAGACATAGTGATCTCAAATTCCATAGCTTTGTCTTTTGCCCTGATCTCATTGCTTCACTCAAAAGGTAATCATTGGATCATAAATGTATCAACACAGCGTGAAAAAAACAAAAGTTCGTTTTCTAACAAAGACAGGATTTTGCTTCCAACACACAATTCCTCCTCTTCCTCCCCCCCTCTCTCTCATGCTACTCGTGTTATTGAAGCCAAAAGAAGAGATTAAAAAAATAACTTGATGATCATACACGTTACAAATGCTCATGCATCCAGATCATCCAATCTTTTGAGTCTTTTACCCAATTATACACACTTTAAAGTCTTCATATACAATGGAAAGGAGTAAATTTACTCAAATATATGAGACTTGGATGCAAAATACTCGAATAGATAAGGGAAATGATACTGATATGTGCTTGAAAAATAAATTTTATTCAAGGAGCTATGTAAGGTTCAGACTAATGAATTGAATAGCCTTGCTTATCACAAACACTAACAGGAGGTTGTAATGACGTGATATCTCCCCGAGTACCCTCCAAAGCTCAAGTTAATAGCAACTAGACAAATTAGAATATGTAAGTGGAGGAATAATACGCCTTTCGTGGTGGTAATTACTGTAGGAGGAAGATCAGAGGTTTCTATGAGTAGATGTGTATATGGTCTTAGGGAGGACTTGCTCGTTGCCCTGGTTGACCCTTTGTAAAGGACACAGTAGGGGATAGCAGTAAGATCTTTCCAAAAGGGACAACAATGATCTCCCAATTAAAGCTCTTTGAAGCCATCATAAGTCTTTCATAAGCAAGATTGCTCGCCCGCTCTGCGTTGAAGGGCCTTGTATTCATAGGAACATTTGGCTTGCCCTGATTACAATAATTCTGCCGTTTCAATGTGAGATCATGGTACAGATTGTCAGTAAAACTATCTCGCGATCTCTGCATCATGAGTAGCAAAACGTCTCCTTGATTATCATATAAGACAGTCTTTCTAGAGATTGAAATCACTATAATGATATGGAGAGAAGATAATCTGCCGATTAAGTGACCAATTTTGGCTTGTTATCTCTGGTTGCTGATGACATGTCATGCCAGTTTGTGCGGGTCCCACGGGCTTGAAATGGTCTTACAGTGGGTCCAAACTGGCATCTTGGCCTCAAGCCCTCTACGGACATGCATCCTCCACCTCAGTACCTTGACGTTGGATGCCTGGCCGGACAGACTTCCTTTACACTGACTCCTCAGTCTCAGGAGAGTAGCCGGGCTATCTTCCTAGATTTTACCTCACCTGGGTGTCTTGGCCTTGGACATTAGGCCAAGTGCCTTTCTAGATTCAAGACCACTCTACCCATACGGATTTGGATCTTACCACTTTGCACCGAACCCATCAGATACAAAATGGAGAGATTAAAAATTGACCTTTCACAACACCTCTCTAAATTGCCAAATTGCATACTATTAATGAAGCACCATATGTCTCATGGGGATATAATAGCCATGGGGGAGTACAGAAAAAAAATCATATCTATGCGTTGATAGTGCCCCAAAAATAGCCTACTTGTCACTTTGCAGTTGTTACACGTGGGCAATTTTTTTTTTTTGGGGGGGGGGGGGGAGGGGGG
>JAOVVI020007282.1:0-14976 GCA_028571085.2 Nepenthes alata | reverse complement strand
AGCCTGGATACCTAAACCTCCATAGCACATTGAGGAAAATGAATCCTCTACCCAACTGAATGTTTTTTTTTTCTTTTTTTGTTTTGGGGGGGTGGGGGAAGGGTTGGTGGGTTAGGTGGAATTGGAAAAATTTTTAGTCCCCTAACAGGCCTTTTCCAAATACCTTATTGTCTTGTCACTTAGGAGAGATAGGAATGTGATGCAAAATACTTAAAATATGCAAAAGGATGCTTTTGACAGGTGGGAGTTTGTTGCTACACAGCAAGTCTTCTCTCAAACTTCCTGATGATAGCATTCCAGCTCTGTTTGCCTTCTATCTTGTTCACATAAAAGGAAGTAGTTGGTTGGTTACCCTAAGATGTTCCAAGAACTTGTATATTCAATACCTCTTCTGGCAAATAGCATATCATAGTTAAACATTATTACTTCATTTTAGTCTTGTTCTTGCAGGAAATCCAGTGATCAGGGTATATCTTCCTGGGGCTGGAACTTAAGTGGCCAGCATTCCTCATACCATGCTTTATTTCCAAGGGCATGGACCATATATGATGGTACTTTTGTATACACTTTATTTGGAGCTAAATATAGGCCATTATATCATTTGTAATCATATCTCTCTTTCGTGTAGGTGAGCCTGATCCTGATCTTAAGTTGTCTTGTCGTCAAATTTCTCCATTCATACCACATAACTATAGAGATAGTAGTCTTCCTACTGCTGTTTTTGTTTACACAGTACGTAGATTTACTTCCAATTCACTTTATTTTAGAGCAGGATCATGCATTGTTGATTGAAAATCTATATGAGCAGAATATTTTGATATATGAAGTTCTATGATTGCATGGGCATTAAAGATTTGATTTCTGCTCAGAGCTGATACATTTTTCTTGCAGTTGGTGAATACTGGAAAGGAAAGGGCAAAAGTAAGCCTTCTGTTCACATGGGCTGTAAGTTCATCTTTTGCTTATGAATTTTTTTTTGTTACTTGGATGCTCTCGGAATTCCAGTCATAATTGTATTTCTCCACAGAATTCAATTGGAGGAGTCTCACACCTCTCAGGAGATCATGTAAATGAACCTTTCATGTATGTTTTTGATGCTTGTTCTTTCATACTTGTACCTACTGTTGTGCTTGTATGCAAACTGATCTTAACTTATGTCGTTTTTGGCCTTTCCTTTGACAGTGGAAAAGATGGCATTTCTGGTGTTCTTCTGCATCACAAGCAAGTCATAAAACCCTAGTAGCTATGTCTGTTGGTTGGGTTTGGAAATTTATTCTTGTGTAACACGGACAATTCTGATCACATGCTATTTTATACATCTTTTTGTTGGTACCATCCAACCGAATTTAATTGTTTACTTATTCTATTTTAGTAATAGTGTCTTGCATAAGAGAAGGCACGAGGCTCAAAGGTCAACAGATGTCAAGTATAGCACATTAGTAAATTATATGCATGCACAAGCATGTGGTGGCTAAAACCCTTGATGCTTGAAATTATTTTCCATCCATGGAGTACCAAAAATCTCATCGCCAAACCAGAAGTCAAATTAGCAGCACAGTAACATGTTTCCTTCTCCCTAATCGTCTGCTATTTTCGATGATGAGAAACCTCTCCTCTGCCTCCTGTCACCTAGTGAATGGGTACAAAGTAAACCTTGCAAACGTGACCGTCTCAAATACCATGTATCAGTCTAGCCAAAAATATTTGATCTGTAGGACCCGAAGATCTGTTGAATTGATGGGGCTAGGGGCTTGCTGAAGTTAGCCTGGAATCTAATCTCACCATCGCCTGTAGATATTTTGGTTTAATAAAACTCAGGAGATGATGCTACGATATTAATAAACGTTTCCGTTCCAAGTTTCATGCAGGAAAGAAAGGCTTGATACCTTTTGTAATTCCCAAGCAACCTTCGTCCTTTTTATAATTTGCTGATTTGGATTTCTTGCTTGGGTGGTATTCTATGTGGCTGTTGTAAAACTTGCTTGATTTGTGGCTCCATATTCAATTTAACTAATTGCTTTACTTTGTGGCTCCATATCAATTTAACTGATTGCTCTTCTTTGTAGTTCCATAATAATTTAACTAGTGGTCACGACATATTGTGCTCTATTAGGAATGTATACATTCTTGGCTGAACAATTTTGTTTGGATTGTGAAGCAGTCATGAATTTGTCAAAAAAGCTATATGTATGTATATATTACTCAGATAGACACACACATGTTGATAAAGAGTTGTTAGATACTAGCCTAGGCTTGGGGCTAAATGTATAGTTCCTTTTACATATCCAAGCGAGACTCATTCAAAAAGTTACACACCTTTAATGCTTCATATATATATATATATATATATATATTAAATGAATTGTTTCTATGTAAATTATCCATTGGATTTAATTGTTACTTTTTAGTACTGATTTTGTGTTCGATAAAAGGACAATCATGAACATAATGAATGGTTGATGGAAGAAAGGATGGAAAATTCAACGAGGTTAATGAATTTGTCATTGAGGATAATATTTTGATATGGGTTTATGTTGCTAGAGATGTTGGAATAAATGAGTCTACACAATGTGCTAGATCAAGAATTAGTGGGAAGTACAAACACCTCATTAAGACGGAAAGCTTCATCATCTTTGGCAAGTGCCTATAGGGCTATTCCATTGGTGCTTGTAGATGGGGAAGATGCTTAGTGAACATATATGAAGGTAAAACACATTGGGTCATACTTCTAATGAAGGGGAAGAATATGAATTTCTGTTTTGTGATGATGGTAAGTGTTAGTTTTTGCTATAAGTAGTTTAAGAATGATATTTTAAATTTGCTAATTAATTCTATTGTTCTTGTATGTTTGTAGTACTATGCTTACTAATTTTATCTTTTACGTGGCTATTTGAAATGTGATATGTGATTATTGTCTAGAAATATTTTTTTAATGTTTCATATGCTTTTATTAACTTTAACAATTGGGAGTTCATTTACAAGAGACTCTAATTTGCATGTTTCACAAATATGCACATCACTTCCATCAGTTTTGCACCTTATGTCCTGTAACTAGGCCCTAGGGACCCTCTTCTCTTTCATATGCCTTGTGCCTCTAACAACATTGATGTGGAATAGATAGATAGAGATACATGTGTGTGTGCTTGGGGTTGTCCGGTGCTTGTGTTTATGTCTTGGTCAATACAACTCCACATATATGAACTTTACTGAACAGAAGAGTTTTAAGGCCTATGAAATGAAGGGTTCTTCATTCCTGGAGAACCTAACTATTGAAAAGTGTCTCTAGAATCTTGCTTCTACCTGGTCTAGACCAATGCTTTTATAACTTGACACAAAAACTGAGTCCATCCTTCGTGTATTGCTCAGGGACATAGAGTGCTTTAGGAATATATTAAGTCCATGCCTTAAAAATATTTGTAGTCCATGCCTATAAGAGTATCAGCATTTTAAAATATCTGCTAGGAATTTTAGTCATTGTTAAATTTTACTATTTGACCCAGTTCAGGTCATATGTGTTTTGGGATCACACTCTTTTCAATGTAATACTTTAGATGTCAATGGCTATCAAATCCTTTTCTACTACCTCCCTATACGTCTTCTTAGGTTCATCCATCCCCCTTTTATTGCCTCCTGGCAGGATCACTCGTCCTCATTGGTGCACTATTGGATTACATTTCAAATGCCCAAACAATCTTACAGGCCCTTCCATAACCTTGTCTTCTGATGTTGAATTTGATGTAATTGTTACATTTAAAAGAAAATTCCTTCTGAATTGAAAATCAAATATAAGAGCTACTTATAGCTTGTATAAATGTGGTTATTCTGTGTCCCCTGAAGTTACATCGCCAATTCTTGTTAATATTATTGATGTAACTGCACGTTTGTTCTATATTTTATGTTTCAATTACTCAACAGTCAGATCCACAAGACATACTTTGCCTTGTGACCATACTGTAAAAATTATTTTTAGTCCCAAAAGGTGATTGAAGGCCTATTAAAACTGCAAATGGATCTATTGATAGTAATCAGCCAGCATAACCTATATATCTCTAGGGATTTAGGGTGACAATATCTATTCTCTTACCTTCTTTTCAGGAATATTGTTCATATGAGAAGTAGAAAGGTGGGGATGGGGAGAAAGGGGATTATAAGACAGAGAAGCCCTTCTGATGTAGCACATATTGTTGTAGCTCATAAAGGGTTAAATTTGTATTTTAGGGTATGTGCATGTGCGCCCTTGATTGAAAATTATGTTGTTTTTCTCGTTCTATCCATTTGCCATTCATGTTTGTATTTAAAGTTAATTACAAAAATAATGTGGCATTGATCACCTTTACATTGGGGCACATCTTTTACATGCTGCCTGGCTAGTTTACACTTGGGTAACATTTTTTTCCTCTCTGATTTCATAGAATGAATTATATATTGGATTTACGAACATCACTCTTTGGAACTTTTGATTGATCCTTTTTTTTTTATTCTGACATTTGTCATATGCAATACTGCATTGTTATTGAATACTCCCATATGTTGACATGGTTGATGAAAGATGCTTTTCCGGGGACATTGCACATGCTGCAGGACTGCAAAGGATAATCCTCCTGTTACTTTTGCTATTGCTGCTTCTGAAACTCAGAATGTGAATGTAACTGTTCTCCCATGCTTTGGGTTGTCAGACGGGGATTATATTACAGCGAAGGATGTGTGGACTAAAATGATGCAGGTATTGGGGCCTACTATTTTCTGAACTTCTCTATGTTTCTAACAGCTTCTGTGGCCCTCTGGTTTTTCTCATACACTGACATATGCTCGTTATTTTAGATGATAATTTGAAGAAATGACATTTACAAGAGCTTATATTGGCAATTATTGGCCCTTTTTTCCTCGATATGAGATTTTTATGTTTTTTTCTTTTTTTCCTTTTCATGTTATAAGTCATGTTGATGAATGAGTATTTTGCACCATTCTTATTTGACTGTTTTTCAATTTCTTGGTTTCATGGTTCTTTTTTTTTCTTTTTTTGGGGGGGGGGGGAATGCTCAACTCATTGATTGGTCTTAAGGATGGGCAATTCAACCGGGAGAACTTTAATGCTGGACGAAGCATGCCTGCCTTACCCGGAGAAACACTGTGTGCAGCAGTTTCGGCTTCCACCTGGGTGGAGCCTCATGGAAAAAATACAATTGCATTTGGAGTAGCTTGGTCTTCCCCTCAAGTAAAGTTTTTGAAGGGAAGTTCATATTACAGGTGATACTTCTTTTACTGTCTTTCCTTTTGAATTCCTGCTTGGTTGATTTGCATCTATGAGTTAAGGTGCATGGAATATTGTAGTCATGCTTTGGATTTCTGCATTTAAGATATCTCTCTTCTTGTTCATGAAATTATTTGATGTGCCATAGTTAGTTATTACTCATGTCATTATCATCTGCTCAGTAGTTTCTTAGCGGAAATATGCATCAAGTTTGCTTTTTCCTTGCTTACGTCAGTCTCTTACCATTGACACTGTTGCAGACGGTACACAAAATTCTATGGGACATCTGAAAGGGCAGCTGAGGAACTGGTACATTATGCACTTACTAGTATGTATCTTGGCCCAGAACCTCTCTTCATTCTCTGAATATCTTGTTCCATTTTCATCAAGTTGCATGCCAGCATGAAATCTTTTTCAGACAATGTTATACTGAATTCATAATTCTGATCTTAATTCTGATGTTGATATTTTTTTATGTTATTGAATTTAGACTACAAGCAATGGGAGGAAGACATTGAGAAATGGCAAAATCCTATTCTTGAGGATGATCGGCTGCCAGAATGGTATAAGTTATAGTGAAAATCTGATTATACTCTATAGTGCTTCATCCATTGGTACATGATTGCAGGAACGTTCCAGACTTATTTTATGTTTTTAGAAATTTTAATCGATTATTATTTTTCTCAATATAAGACATGTTTTGACTTCCTTGGACAGGGCCATTTTCTTATTTGTGCTATACAGGCAACATTTTCATTGGAAACTAAGGGTCTCATTGATTGAAATATGACATTTTAGTTACAGATGTCTTTAAGTCAGAGAATCTCATCTATATCTATGCTAGCTCGTGTCACTTATGCATAAGATGGACCAACAATTGTGTCTTTCTGCCATCACAGAGCAAATTGTTTCTGAAGTGCTTTCTTTCTCTATTGGTCACTTTGTAGTGGTTTAATTTCCTTGCAGGTACAAGTTCACCCTGTTCAATGAGCTCTATTTTCTGGTAGCCGGTGGGACTGTTTGGATAGGTACTAATCCATGATTATTAAGTCTCAGTGTATTCTTATCCTGTGAGGCTTTTTGGGTTGTTTGAGTAACTGCAATGGCATGTTGCATATCTTGTTTTGTTATGCTGAAATTTAGGCGTGAGATCTAGCAACAAAACCTGATTGCTTTGATATTGCAATACAGATTCTACTTTGCTTGCTGAAACTTTGAGGGATAACCAAAATCAATCAAGAAAAAATGAGAACACAGATGTTGATATAGCTGCAGCTGAAGACACATGCAGAGAAGGTTCTATTGTTGATCAAACAAAAAGAACTTACATTGGTACCACTGACATTGCATCAGTAAATCATGGAAAAGGTCATGCATTAAAAGGAAAGGGAGCCATTCCCCAGAAAGGAATTCAGCATTCCTGCTCTGTGTTTGAGTCCCAATACTCAAATGATGATGTAGGTAGATTTCTTTACTTGGAAGGTGTGGAATACATAATGTGGTGCACATATGATGTACACTTCTATGCATCATTTGCCCTTCTTGATTTGTTTCCCAAAATTGAACTAAGTATTCAACGTGAGTTTGCAAAGGCTGTGTTATCTGAGGATGGCAGAAAGGTAAGGTTTCTGGCAGAGGGAAATTGGGGAATCCGTAAAGTAAGAGGTGCTGTTCCTCATGATTTGGGAACACATGACCCATGGAATGAGATGAATGCATACAACATACATGATACCAGCAAATGGAAGGATCTGAACCCAAAGTTCGTGCTTCAGGTCTATCGAGATTTTGCTGCGACAGGAGATATGTCATTTGGAGTTGATGTGTGGCCTTCTGTCCGTGCTGCGATGGAGTACATGGAGCAGTTTGACAGGGACAATGATGGTCTCATTGAGAATGACGGATTCCCCGATCAAACCTATGATACTTGGACAGTTCATGGTGTCAGTGCCTACTGTGGGTGTTTATGGCTTGCTGCACTTCAGGCTGCAGCAGCAATGGCTTTTCAACTAGGTGATAAGGAGTTTGCTGAAAAATGCAAAGCCAAATTTGTAGAGGCAAAAGATGTATTTGAAACAAAACTGTGGAACGGCTCTTATTTTAACTATGACAGTGGGTCAAGTGGTAACAGTAAATCTATTCAAGCTGATCAACTAGCTGGACAATGGTACACTGCATCCTCTTTCTTGCCTAGTCTTTTTGATCTTGACAAGATCAGGAGTACTCTCCATAAAATCTTTGATTTCATGGTTATGAAAGTTAGAGGCGGTCGGATGGGTGCTGTAAATGGGATGCGTCCCAATGGAAAGGTAGATGATACCTGCATGCAGTCACGGGAAATTTGGACTGGGGTCACTTATGCAGTGGCTGCTACTATGATTCTTGCAGGAATGGAGGAACAGGCTTTTATTACTGCTGAAGGAATTTTCATTGCAGGCTGGTCAGAAGAGGGATATGGGTAAGTCTGATGTGTTGGTTTTATTGATTTTGGCATGTAATCATTAGCTATTATAAATTAATTGCTTCTTTTAGTCTTACTATTTTCACTCAATCATAAGTTTGGAGGATTTTTTTTACTAATTATGGTACTACATTTGTAGGATTGCCCTATCAGGTTTCCGCTGTCCTGTCTTGTTTCTGACTTAAACTCATTGTAAAAAAATTTGCAACTTCTCTTCTTCATGAACTTGGTATCTCTTAGTTTGTCTTGTATTTCTTGAAAAATGCAGAGTGACTTGTCTTCTTCATTGATAACGAAGAATACACAGATGATAATGGGCCTAATAACATTGGGGTAAACACGCATCATTTGTTGCTCGTCCTTGATATATATTTGTTTCCCAGACATTGGAGAAATATGTGGTTGCTGTTTATGCATTTGCTGAAGTATATATATATATATATATATATATATATATATATATATATGTATGTATATACTCTCTAATCATACACTTGCCTTTCTTTTTTTAACTAGAGTGACACGATCTGAAATATGAGTTCTATCGATCCTGTCATAGGATGCTATTACTCTCTTCTCCAGTAATGTCATGATGACCCTTTGAAGTCTTCCTCATAAAAAAAAGGTTAGAGGTGGTCATAGACATGATGATGAGTTGGCCTGGCTGCAGTTAGGTAGGATGATGAAAATATTGATATTGGTAGTGATGTCGGTTATGATCATATCGGTATTGGATATATTTGACAAAAAATTTTTAAAAAAATTGTAAGTTGATAGAGGTTGATATTTTGAATATTGATTAATATAGTTGTATTGATTGATATAGAAAAATATTACGATATTGTTATGGTATCGGGAACTATTTGTATTGGGGGGCTCCAATAACAATACATATCGACAGATATTTTCATCCAAATTGAACGTTGTTATTGCTTGCTTGCGTATGATAAATCTTACTGACTGTCAATTTCCCTACAACTGGAGGGGGGAGGGTGCAGGACAGATAATTATCAGTGTTGTTCATGGTGCATTTGGTTGCAGATATTGGTTCCAAACACCAGAGGCGTGGACAACAGATGGCCACTTCCGCTCATTGATATACATGAGGCCGCTGGCAATTTGGGGAATGCAGTGGGCACTATCCATTCCCAGGGCCATTCTTGAGGCTCCAGAGATCAACATAATGGACAGAATCAACGTTCGTTCCTTGAGTTCTAGATCATCCCGGCTTGATGCTGGCGCTATAGATATTGCATCCAAAGGCAAGTGTTTTGGCGACTGTCCTTCGTTACACATGCTAAGCAGCATCACAAAGTAAAATCAGTCAGCTATGTACATAATTCTGTATGGGTCCTTTATACTTTGGTTTACAATTTATTAACGAAAACTGTGGAAAAGTAAATTGGTGGACAATTGTAGGAAGTGCAAGTATAGGAACCTATTAAATACCTTTTGTTTGATTTACACGTTGAAAACTATGGAAATCTAAAGCTTCATGAATATATTCCTCTATTTATTGGAGATATCTGTAAGTTTTTATGATCATAGATATATTTTGAGTGAAAATATATGGAATTATTGTTGGATAGAATGAGTCCAAGTTATTAGAGTTTTTATGCAATGTTACTGTGACACCCCGAACTCGGATCACCTGTCCCTGCCCGGACCGGCCACATGACAATCTCAATAATGAATATTAATCATAAATGAAACATAACTATAATAATACTATTCTAAAATCTATTATTCCAACCACAAGATAACGAAATAATAATGTCAGGAAATATCAAAATTTTAAGGGATAGCTCTGGAATAAGTATCTTACTATTGTTTTGAAAATAAAACCTCGCCTTATTTAATATAAAATAGTAGTTATATTTCAGGATCCTCTATTTGTACGATTATCAACAAATTCCTGATCTTCGGCTAGCTCTATTGCCCTGTACCAATCTGGACAAGAAAAATGTTAGAGTTAATCAAAAACTCAGTAAGTGATATAATTAAGAATACAGTAAACAATAATTATCTCGGATAATAATATAAAAAGAAAGGAAATACAATGCCAATATTATGACAATTAGCTATTACTATCTAAGATTTCATATTCTATTATAATCACAATTTAAAGACAATATAAGTATCGACTATCAAAGATTATTACCAAACTCGTAAGACTATGAATACATTTTGAATTTCATTGAATCTGAATATTAACAGTAATGTTCCACCAAACCTATCGGAATTGAGGTTACTGCTACAAAATATCTAAAGAATTTCCTTGGATTTTATTGTTATTATGAATCAACGATTATGCCCCCGCTACAAATAGTTGGGTAACAAGCTCAAGGCAATCAATGCTTTCAAGTTTGACATGCGACTAACACATGGTCTCAATTGTTGCCACTCTAAGGTGCGTACCATAACAATCCGCATAATTCTATCCTTGATATGATCATATTTGTATTCCTGAGGTCTCATCGGATCCTCGCTCTACGCAGACAATATAATTATGCTCAATCTACATTATCATATACTCAATATGATCACGTTTGTATTCCCAAGATTCCATCGAATCCTCGTTTCATATAAATAGAATAACTATACTCAATCCACATTATCATAACGTTTGTATCTTCGAGGTCCCATCAGATTCTTGTTTCACATAGGCAGGATAACTATACTCAACAAGTCAATCCCAATACACCTCGCTACAATATCTAGTAATATCTTAACTTGCGTTATTTACAAAACTATAAGTATCAATTTAAAACTATCGATTTTAATCTACTAGGATATAGATTAGATGTCGGATAATTTAGATTACATTATAGTTTTGTAGATTTTATATTTCTTGATATTATAATGTTTTCATACAATCTTTTTTACTGAACCATAGAATAAATATTGAGTAAAATAACAAGGGCCACAAACATCAATTGAATAGAAGGAAAAGATAACCATAGATGTCCATACAAGAATACCTCCTCACTTTCCCACACAACAAACCTCTACTTATCGAAACCGACTCATGGTTCTCTAACTTCGATCATCTTTAAACACCTTTAGGATGCATTTACACTGAGTAAGACATCCAACTCTCCTATACTTGGCCTACCACTCAGCCACTAAGGGAAAGAAAACTCTTATCTCTTATATTATAAGCCTAAATTATCAAAATCCATAGGATTTTCTATCCAATCAACTTATAATATAACAATACAAGCTAAAACTCTTAATAATTGTTCAAAGGACTCACGGTCAATAATCTAAAAGTTTTACTACAAGGAGGATGTTATTTATTTACACTTAATCTATCAATTAGTAGGTAGATTATGGCTTCGCTAAATATTATCATATAAATTATGTACTAATATTTAGAGAGGCCATATTTAGCCATTCATTTGGCTAATTCACTTATCCATCATAGATCCAACCAATTTAAATTATAAAATATGCAATTGGTCTTTTCTTCATATTCTAAAGGCACACAACCGTCTAGGTCAAATATGGCTATCGTTATCTATTTAAATGCATGATCAAATTATCATTTTACTCCTACATGTTCCTAAGGTCTCGGCCACGAGGAAATTTTGCCCATTCTCTTGTATCTATTAACATAAGCAATTCAAATCATTAGAGTACATATAAATTTTTAACACAATACACTATGGGCATGCAAACTAACTGTTAACTCACCAAATCTCATATCGATGCTATATCCAACAAGGAAATCTCATACTTTAGAGTGCTACTCAAATATTATATTTTAAATATTAGTAAATATAGAACTTTATAATATATTAAAATATAAGCATGTAAAATTAGCATTTAATCCTTTACATTACAAGCCACAGCCAAAAGGGGAGATCTTGTCCCTTTTTTTCATCCATTTATATAAATTAGCTTACATATCATCAGACTCTATGTATGGCTCCAATATTCTTACATGATGTGAATAATTAAAATATTT
Organism: Nepenthes alata; assembly: GCA_028571085.2. NCBI lineage: Eukaryota > Viridiplantae > Streptophyta > Magnoliopsida > Caryophyllales > Nepenthaceae > Nepenthes > Nepenthes alata. Next base: position 3,294 of record JAOVVI020007282.1, on the reverse strand, counting down.
GCATAATTTTTGATAATTTGATGGTCTAAATCATTGTCGACTCGGTCTTTTGGCAATCTGACCTACGGCCAGTCAACCCCAATGCTTGGTTAGGACACGAGTCGGGTGAATCAGCCTCAAGCCAGCTTGAGCTACATGCAACCAGTTTGCAATATTAAAAAGAGGCGTATCAGGTCATCATTACCTGTAATGCGTTGCCGACTACCTTGGCTGGATGCAACTGGTTTGCAATCTAATAGTCAAGGCTGCCAGCTGTCAGCAGATTATGTAGGGAGACATCATATCGATCATCATAACGAGGCCTGCGAACAGACATGCCACAACACTCTATGGTGAGGGCACATACTGTGGTCATATGGAGATGTGCCTCTTCAATACCCTTAAACAACTTCGTTGTGGGGCTGAGGTGTTAATTATTTAAACGTTGGCACTCATTCGTTTTTGCACTTCTTTGCTCTCTAGATATCTCTACCATAATTCGCCATTCTCCTACCTATTTTGCATGGTCTTTTAAATGGCTTTTCAAGGGGTCACCAATATTCCGTCCACGCTGACTAGTGGGGAGATAGAGTCTCTATATAGCTGGTATTGTATTCTGAGTGTCATGCGATACGTTATGCCTGGTGTTGATGACATTGCTTGCTTTTCTTGTCCGGGGATCATAACCGTTTACAAGAAATATTTGAGGGTCAGTCACCACATTCCATTTGCGATGGAGTTGTGCGAGATTCTAAAAGCTCAGGAGGTCCTTGTGGCTTGTCTTCACCTAAACACTATTTGGTATCTAGTAACTCTGTGTATCTTCCTTCACACCAATAGGCTCACTATGGATGCTCGGGCCTTGAAGGTAATCTCTCGAGTCAATCAGGAGGCTAATTGGGTTTACTTCTTCCCCGTGCAAGGTTTGAGATAAGCAAGGGAACTCTAGTGAAATTTAGGTCGTCTCCCGCATGTAGTCATTGTTGCATGATCTTATTAGAGGACGCCGTAACTTTCGTACGTTAGGTCATAATCCGTTGACCATTGTTGGCTAATGGTGCTTGTCTATATGGGAGAGAGTTATCACGTGCATATTGAAAAGCCTCCTCCGATTTGTGCTCCACGGCAACTTCCTCTTTTCCAGCCATATGTTTGGCTAACCAGACTCTCTTCTTTCTCTCGATCGCCAGCCTCATTCTTCTCTCTTCAATTTCCTCATTTTCCTTAAAGCTTGGCTTCGTCTCCTTCTTCGTGGTTACTTGGGGAAATCGCGGAGAGAGAGATAGAGAGTGAGAAAGGGTTTCCGGAAGCACGCCGCTGTCACCGCCGTGTCGTTGTTGCCATCGTCCTTGTTTATCGCCGAAAAAGTGAGTAAAATCAGGCAAGTTAAATTGTGACTCTCTTGCAAATAAAGTTCCTAATTTCTAGCAAGTAAATCCCTTCCTTCATCCTTATTGATGTTAATCTGTAAGTATATCTTAAAAATCAGATTGTACTATTTTTTAAAAGTGAAGAATTGGGAAAAACAGGGTATCGGCTCTGTGGTGAGAAAAACCCAAACTTTTTGGGATTACATGATGATTTGAGATGCGAATATTGTGATCAGTAATATTCAATCCTTATTTTTCACATGGAAAGAGAAAAGTTGAGGATTTTCTAATTTTCTGTGAAACAACTAAGAAACAGAGCATATTGCTCTATTTTGACTGTGCGACTCAAACACAGTAGAATAATGGCGACAAAAAGTGATTAGTAGATGAGGGTATGCCAATCGTTGATAGAATATACGTGTATGAGTGTATGGGCTCTAGTATAAAATGTTATAAGTGTGAATATACGTATGATATATGTATAGGCCGTGGGTAGAAAATATATATATGTGTGTTAGCAAGTATATACGCATGCAAGGATGTGTATAAATATTACAGCTGTGTGCGGCTGCTGTAGTCGTGTGTGTGTGAGAGGTGCGTGGGTGCTGTAGTCGTGTGTGTGGGTGTAAATGTGTGTGGCTGTGTGCTGCTGTGGGTGTGTGTGTAAACCAGTATATGAGTATTGGAACTGTGTGTGAACTGGCAGTGTTTGGTTAAGGTATGGGTGAGGTTTGGAAACCGATTTGTAAGTAATGTATGTGTATAATATTATAAGATTGGCTGAGGGTAAATATTGGCATATTATGGTGATGATAAATGTGTAGATACATATTTTAGAATATAAGTTGAATTATAGAACGCAATTAAAGTTATTATATAGCTTCGTTTGGAAGTTGCTAGACAAATTCGAGATGAATAGTGATAATAGGATTGTTCGTAAGTGATAATTAAGTTATGACTTTAGTAATATGTTTCACATATCGAAATAGAATGAAAGACTAGATAAATATTTAAATTGATCAAAATAAATAATTCCCTGTTTGTTGTTGTTCTTTCTTCATTCCATGATAAATTCTTTTGTGTTAGTCTTGAATGCGTACGTACAGTCCTTATTAGTATCGAACGATATTTCTATTGTTGTAATTGCTAAGTCTTCTTTGTGTTATACTCGATTGCGTGAATATTTAAATTATTAACCTCATACGGTCAACGTTAAGGAGAACGCATGAAAAATACTAATATATCTAGTCGAATGAGAGGTTACGATATCTTAGTGTAGTCTACACTTATCCAATACTGATTTTCGTATCATGGTGGTGATGATGTATATTGTTATTGTGGATGGATACTTATAACTATGTGACTATCGTAGAAAATGATATTAAGGATATTATTGGCGAGGGGTATCAAAAATGGTATGAGTATACTATGGTACAATCTCTAGAAGGATTGTAGGGGTAATGAGGATACTATAGATAATCTCGTGTCACTTACCCAACCGTTGTGAGCGTAAATATGCGGTATTTGGTTCACATTTGTAGAATACGGTTCAAGAGATTTTTTGTAATATCTCATTATTAATATCTATTGAGTTTAAAATTTAGTGAAATTCACAAGTTGTATTTGGTAGAATCTATATGTTAGATTCTACGATATCGGGAGTCCGTGGAATCCATGTTCATTAGTATTTGATATTTAGGTTGTTCATGTTGGTATTTAGAGTAGGAGATCTCTTTATTTCTCGTGATGTCAGATTCTAAGAAATTTTTTCATGTTATCGGTAAATCTTATTATCTTTGTGTCATAAGGGTGCTAGGTGACCTTCCTTACTTTTGCTTTTGAGTCGTAAATACGACAAAATATAGATTATCGGATAAATTTATCCATTGGATGCTATATTACAGTTGTAGCTTTTCGTATCTATTGCATACTCTATATTCGAGAT
>JAOVVI020007281.1:0-14976 GCA_028571085.2 Nepenthes alata | reverse complement strand
CTCAGGTCCTCAGGCTTCTCGGTCGCTGCGAGCCAATTGAATTGACATACTTGGTCACTTTGACTTATTATCTTGAGACGTTAATACTGTCATCGTCTGTTAGAAGGTCATCTGATCCTTCTCCTAGTCATCGTATTTGTGGGGCTAGTGTTCTCGGATGCTTCTTGGGTTTCCTTGATGACGTCAGCCTCTCGTGGCGTCGTCGAGCCTCTTTTGGTTAAATAGGTCTCTCAAACTTTTATCGCCGCTAAGGCATTTGGGCTAACACGTATTTGGCCTCTTATTTGGGTCGTGTTTTATGGGCCATAATATTATGACCCAACAGTTATATATTAATTTTTTAATTGAAAAATCAATACTATAATATTTCAATTATTTGAAAGGAGATACATTTATAGCACAATAGAGATATAAAATATCTTATTTATTTATATTAATAAAATGACATAAAATAAATAAATATGGAGACTTCTATGTTAATATACTCTTGCATCGAAGGTGTGCCGTATGAAATTATTTGAAAGGACCTCACAATCACGGGAAAAAGCTCCCATCGAAATGGTATCAAATGCCATCCTCAGTTAAACCAGCCGGGCCAATTCGGGTCTATCGTGGCGTTGTTGGTACGGGTCAGTTTGTCACTCCGTCATGACGGCTGCGGGTTTGGGCTTCTTTTGGAATTTTGCTTTACGTCCAAGGCAAAGACTCGTAAGAGATGACAACGGACAAACACAATAGTCCTACCGACTTACGCCGTCAGTCACGCGCTTGACGGCGTCCTCTCTGTCGATATTTCTGTCTCCCTCCCTCCCTGCTCGGGCCAGGGTTTCCTAGATGCCTGTCTGAGGCTTCTGAAGTCTCTCTCCCTCCTTAGTTCCGTATCTTCCTTCAAAGTATGCTCGGAAACTCTCTCTTTTCGTTGATTCTTTATCTTATTTTTTCCTGTTTAGAGACTCATACTCCAGTTCAACCATCATTGGAGAAAAGAAAAGAAAAAAACTAAGCGATTATTGGTTGGTTTGTTTAGTAATAACAATTTCGACTGCTATTCTTGTTGATCTTTGAAAATTGAGCTCGGATCCCATCCGATCTGATTGGCACTGATTTTTACAGATTATATATTTGCGGTATTTTGATGAGATCTTGATGCTTATTTTCTGGTTTTCTGTTATGGGTTCGGTATATCGAATCTAGGTTGGTCAGTTTAGAAATTTGTTTCAGGAAAATGTTGGAGAAGAGTGGACAGAACAAAATTCTGAGAAAAGTGATAGGTAGGTCAACCTAGTTTAAAAGCTTTTGATGATTCTTTAAATATTCGTTGTGGATTTATCGCGCAAACTTCAACTATTTGCGTTTGGACTGGTTGATTTGGGATTTTTTTCCCCATTTTTGTAACTCTTTGCATCCTTCAAACAGAATTTCCATCGTTTTCTTCCATGCTTTAAGTGAGATGTGAACTCGTTTCCTCTATGCTTAACGTAAGAAATTTATTTTGTTTTTGTTTGGAGATCTTTTTTCCTCAAAATGGAATAAAGCTTTTTGAGTTAAAAGTTTTGCCTGATTTCTAAGTAAACACTGGTGCTAATTTCGTTGGAATTACCACGATCAGATGCTTCTATGGCTTGGAGCAAAAATGAAAGGATCGGCATATTGGATAACGTTTATAGGTCTCATAAAGAGCAGCATCTTGTATAGAGAGAACAATAACTGCCATCGGTACTTATTGCTGTCACATTTTTTTCCCGTATTTAGAATTTATATGATCTTAGGCACTGTTCTCACTTCCAATTCAAATGTTGCTGTTACATGCCAATGATATTCATATATGTAGAATAAACTTGTTATGGGACTCCATGGAACTGAGGTTTGTTATCCTTTGCTTGCACTGCTCACATATATCTCTTGAATTATTGTGCCATCATTCCATTTGTTTTAGATTGATGGTAAATAATTTGATCTGTCTAATCGTATTTCTGTTCTAATTGAAGAAAGGGGCCAGAAAAGGGTTAGTAGAATATGGGTTTCAATTTCACATTATGTTTCACGTGATTTATGGGTCTTATATGTGGATTTCTTGTGTGATTTTGGGACAGCTCCTGTTATGCTAGCCTGAATCGAAAAGATTATAGTGAGTTATTTCAGATGAGCTAGGTCTGATTGCTGTTTTGTTCCTGGGTTGTCTGTGACAGGCACTACAGTGATTTAGCAGCAGCTCTGAAAGGGGTGTTTGGGTCTTCAGTATCGAGCTTCCTGTGCTATGCTAACAGTGGTGATAAAAAAGTGGTCTTAGTCGAAGAAAATACAGCGTGGTTTAGAGTGTTAGAGAATCTTCTTATCCCGTGATATTCCATATCTAATAATGTTGGATGGTTGATGAGTGGTGCATAACCCAAAATTAGTGGTGTGGTCAGCCTGTGAGGTCAGAGCCACCAAGGTAGGATTCGGGTAGTGTGTTTTGAGGTGACTTGTAGAGAGTTGTTTCTGGATTCATTGTTGGGTTCTGCAGCCTAGAGATGCCAGAACAAGGCAAAGCATGGGCTTTCACTACAAAAGTATTGAGTGGGACTCATGAGCTGGCACATGTGTGCTCCAAGCCTCAGAAACATAGGTTATAAATCTTGAGGATGCATAATGGTTTTAAGGACCCTTATTTATGTGGTTCAATGCTGCCTCTTCATAGCTCTTTCAAATGTCTTTAGTCATATGCCTGTTGGAATGTTAATGAGTCTGTGTTGTCATCTTTTTGTTGCTTATGATTATCAGTGGCTGATATTTAGCCTCTCTCATATTGGTGCTTATTGGATATAGATATAAGTCAAACTACCACTATTATTGGTTCGGGAAAAAAGGGGAAAAGAAGAATTGTAGTTGAGTTATTCCAAGTGCTTAGCCTACTGTTAAAGCCTGCCCTAGGGATTCTGTTGACTAGCATTTATTCCTCTTTCCTGGTCTTCTCTTAGCCACCCCCCCCCCCCAAAAAAAAGAGGTGTGTTGACTTTCTGTACTTTCACGTTCATATTGCATATGGCACTGTACTGTAGTAAAAATGATGCAACTGTTACTGGTACTTTCTTCTGTTGACTTCAATATGCAGTTGTTTGAAAAACTTATTTTGCTCATTAAGTTTGATATAATTGAGTTGAGACATTGACTGCTAATTTAGACCACCAGCACCCTTTAGTTTTGATTTTATATACACAACAGAGTTCTATCTTTGGCATAGAAAGCTTTCCTTCCCACTTTTTGATAACTACTTACATTTGTAGGAATACCTTCTTTTCCCAATACTCTTAGATAGTCCATTACTCATATTTCACTTGTTGTTCTTCTGTTAAACCATTTTTTAGATGTAAGTTGTTTATTTTATGGTGACTCATGCAACTTTTGAGATAAAATTTGTTTTTTTTTCCTTTTTTTTTTTTTTTTGAGTTTGAGGTAATATTGTGATGTAGTCTCTTATAATAATCATGCTCAAGTAACAATAGAAACTGGATCTGATATCTAACTTTTGTCTTATTGTTTCTGCCTTTTCCCTATTTTCCTCTTTCGACCTCTACATGGGGTTTATTATCCCATCTTGTGTGTTGGATAAATGCTTAGAACATTGGTGCTTATTATCCCATCTCGTGTATTGGATAAAAACTTTGAACATTGGTGCACCTATTTTTGCCAATTGCTCTAACATAAATTTTCTACTTGTGGACAAGCAGTGGCTTGGTACTTTTTGGTGTATATGTAGGAAGTAAAGTTGCACAGTTCTCTTCTAATTGAACTTTTGAGTTTGGCGTGGGTAGAACTTCATCTAGTCAGTACTAATGGAAGCAAAAATAGAAAGGGTGTTGGATAGTGGTCGGGGAGTTGTCAAATTGAAGAAAAGAAAAGCATTGAAGTATGCAGCATACTTGTCCGGAGCTGCGTGCTCTGCACTGCCGCAATTTTCTTCTTCGAAGTCATCCTCTGTTAAGCTTCGGAAGCGAAAACGACCAGATGTCGACAACACTAAGCGTGAGAGTTGTAGAACTGCTGTTCAAAGATCTTCACTCCGCTGTTGCAAAAATTTTTTGAAAACTGGGCTGCCTGATCGTGTGATGTTTTATCAGAATGGTGCATGGATTGATCATCGGTCTGAAATTATTGAGTTGGTTAAAAAAGATATTGAGCACAGGAAGCCATATGTTGAGGTGAATATCAGCGGCTGCCATTTGCTACTTGATTTTTTGCATATGGTCCAGTTTGATATGAAAACTGGTCTGGAGCAGGCTATTGCATGGATTGATGCAGCAGGAAGCTGCTTTTTCCCAGAAGTTTATGCTGATGATGACGAACAACATGAATGTGTCCACTCCGCCTTTCAGGAAGATGAATCGTCATGGATTTTAGGATCAGATGGTCCACATAAGATAAAACTACAGATTGATATTGATCTAAATGGGTTCAATGACTCAAAATTGGGGGAATATTGTGGAGAGTCAAATCCTCATGTTAAACGAACAAAAATTGGTCAACAACCTGGTAGTAATCATATTAATGCTAAGGTTGAGGATAGCTTTGATAGGGTGTCCGATGCAAAGATGCACTCGGATAGGAGAGAAGATGAACAGTTGCATGAAAAAGTTGACATGGAGACCAAGCCTATGCCTGGAACTTTGGATAGTCAATCTGTAAGAGAGATTTTTCTTAGGGGCATGAGCTCAGTTAGCGGTGCAAATGTGATTGAGATTCACAACATCTCAGGTTCTTTGCAGCAAGGTCGAATGGAGCTTTTCCTGAAGCAGATTGAAATAACCAAAAAGTATCATGGATATGCAAATGTTCAATATGCTTGGCTTGCGTCTTCTAAAGAATCATTGCCAGGCATTATGACATATGGGCTTGGGTACTTTGGACTTGCAAAAGCTAAGTCGGTTTATGGCATTGGTGTTCATCTCACAGCTGAAAATTGCTCTGGCATGAGGTAGTCTTTCTTTCAGCTATATGCATGAACACATATGCACCCTCAATCACGCAACTCACAGGCATGTGCAATGCACACACAATATAAGATGTTATTTGGGTGCCTAGCTGGGGCATAATGTGGTGGTTGTATGTGTTTTAAAGATATGATATCTAACATAATTCTTCATAAGGAATATAAAGTTCAAATGCAAAAAAATCCTTCCTAGAGGATGAGTCATAGCACAATGGTAATGCCTTTTCCATTATAACTTGGTGGTCATATGTTCAAACTAGGAGAACTACCCCCTTGTAATATAGGGGAATGCTATTCTAGACCCCCTATGACGTGGGTGTCTTGTGCACTAGGCTGCACTTTATGAACATAAATATTCCTAAATCAAGGAAAGGGAAGCTTCCAACATAAATGACATTAAGAATAGTTTCTAGCGTAGGCATGCTATAACACTCCTGTTATCATCCTCCTATTGACTTCATGAAATTGCTTTGAATTGGAAGGCAATGACCACATTCTGAAGTTGTCAGTATGCAGGATCATATTATTGTTGAAAACCATTTATTTCTTGGAAGGAAGACATAGTTTTCTTTTGAGGGTCTAGTTTTTTTTTTTTTTTTTAATTTAAAGCTATTGAGCTTTAAATGGAAGGTTTTGTTTGATTTAGATTCCTAATAAAGATGGCTGGCTTGCTCTGAGGGATTTTCAGCAGCGAACTGGAAAATATTCCATCTTGCTTCCAGCTGTAGTATTATGAAGATGGTTCATGTCTGAGGCTATGATAATCAGTGCTTGTTAACAAACCTCTGTGGACGTTCATACGAGGCAATGGGATCATCTAGAGACTGCAGTCTAGGGCACTGGGTATAAGGCAACTGCTGTTTTGCGAGACTGCCCATCTAAGCTTTGCAAGGGTCGTTCATACATTAAGGTGTTATCCTGGTGGTTTGGGTTGAAAAACAGCTAGATGATTAATGTCTCTTCTGTAATTATAATCTATAGCAATTTCTTCAGGGTATACACCTTCTCTAATGTTTAATCATATGAATGTCAATGGGGTCCTTCATTTGTACTGGTCCTTTTAGGTACGGATAGTGGGATTCCAGGAAGAGACCTAAATCATTCCTATATCATATGGGTCCAAATCAGCTATTTTACGTGTGTGCCCTAGTCTGTGCATGTGCGCATGTGCTTGGGATACGCATGTTTGTTTTGTGCTTCCTTGGGTTGTGATATTTCTGGGTGTGCAAGTGTGAAATCCACTGCAGGGAACAATGGGCTACACCCTCTTATGAGTCACAAGATTTGACGTATCTACTCTTTAAATCCTAAATTAATACACCTAGCAGTGCGCTGTTTTTGGGTTTTTAAAATTCTAGTTATGTGCTTTGCTTTTATGCTCGAACACATCAAGAATTATATGTATGTAGTGATATTACTGCAATCTTTAATGCATTTAGAAGACTTTAAGAGAGTTTTCCTTCTATATTACAGTGCAAATTGTTGTGATGTTGATGAAAATGGTCTGCTGCACATGGTCCTTTGTCGTGTGATTTTGGGAAATATGGAGCTGATTCGTCCAGGGTCCAAGCAGTTCCATCCCAGTTGTGAGATCTATGACAACGGAGTCGATGATCTTCAAAGTCCCAAACATTACATAGTGTGGAGCATGAATATCAGTACTCATATTTTTCCTGAGTATGTTGTTAGTTTCAAGGCTCCTTTAAATGATGAAGGTGATATTTCGTGCCCTGAATTTATTCAATTTATAGTGTTGAAGTGATTTCTTCTTCTTGTTACTATTGCAAATGTCATATTACGAAAGATATGTAAGATAATTTGAAATATCATGGAACTTGGAAATTATGGGGCAGTGTCTTAGAACAGCTCACTGTCCATCCTTTTTCTCTTGGTAAGATTTATGAAGGTTTTTAAATTGTCATTTAACAAAGTCGCTTTGCCAGTGCTGGGTGCGCATTGCCTGTGCTGGGTGTGCTTTATAGTTTGATATATTTTATTGTCATTTTTTATTCATCAGCCTTTTTGCTTTCGTTATTCTTAGTTCATCCTTCATTTCTGGCACACATAATGACTATTTATGTCACTCTGCCCCATATTTTTATTGTAACATATGATATATTCTACTTGAGAACTTTGTGTTGTTTCCATTCTGCAGGCTGTCTGGGAGGAAATGATGGAATGCTTGACAATTCAAAAGTTGTGATGAACAGTGAGAATATGCATGGCCAATTCACATTGGAGGCCCCCCCTGTGGATGTGGTAAGTTGAGTGGTGCGTGTGATGCTATAAATTCTGGAGAGAATGGGTCAGAAGGGGGTTGTAAGTATGCATTAGAGTAAGAGAGGGAAGCAGGCAGGGAGGAAGATTTTATCCGTTGGCATAAGGGGTGGTCCTTATCTCCAAACCCCCATCCCCTCCAAACAAGATTTGAGAGTGAGAACTCTTGAATTGAGATCCCAAGCTTCAAACTGTTGGATTTGTCCCTGTAAGGGGCATTCAACATTTTTCATCATTCTTCCAGTTCTGTTGTTGCAATGTGTGCATAAAATGTGTTACTGCTTTTCTCAACTATGTGTAGGCTTGGACACACTGTTAAATGTTTTAACTGAAATTTCTGTTGTTTCAGACAACCTGACATCAGATGTTTGAGTTATACTAGTGAAATGAATTCGAACGAAGAATCTAGTTAGCTTTGACATGATTTCAAGGTGTGGTGGTCCCATATGGCTGATTGTTACAAAGACATTGTCAAAAACAGTTAAAATTCAGTGGGAGATTATTTTTATTGGTTTTTATTGGCAATCTAGTATGACTGGATGATGATGAAAGCAGATAAGTTATATTAAGATTTTGTTACAAAATTTGGTGTGTTCATAGAACTTTTTAGACAGACTTGATATGCAAATTATAAATTCTTTTATAGTTTTGTTTGTACACGTAGACACTACATACATACATTCATATATTCTTGTTCTACATGTATTTATCACCCCAAGCAAGTTAAGTTTGTTGCTGACTTAGTTTGACATACATCTTAGCTATATGTAATTGTTTTTTTTTTTTTAATATAAATGTTTGGTGAAGTTTCTTACACTTTTCTTGTGGGAAAAATGCAAGTTTATTTAGGTTTGTAGATGGGGGTGGGGAGCTTTCCTCGCATTCCATCTAATCGAGGGAAAGTGCCCCTATCAAGTCTCTCTCTTTTCAGGAAGGTTATTTTCCCATTGATTAATTAGGCTGGCAGAAAAAGGTTTATAAAATTGATGAGTCCAGGTTAACTTGTGTAGGGCTTTTAGAGGTTGATTTTAAGCATGGAACTCTCTCCTCTGCCCCTTCTTATTTCTTCAATGCTATGCTTAGCTATCTTGACATTGTGTTGTTCGAGCATTTCCTTTACCTCAAGCATGTGATATTAGGAGGAATTGATGAAAATTGAAGGGAAGTTGATCATTTTGAGCCATGAAAAAGGTCAGTGTTGAGGATGTGGTGGGTGTTCAGGGAGAAAGGAAGTGAGACTGATGTCTCTGGTTGGTCCTTGAGGGATCATTGTGGAATTGCAGTTCCATGGAAGCTGTTTCATTAGCTTTGATTGGTTGATGGCCTTCCGGAGTTCAATGATTTGGGTAAAGTCTGGGAGGTATTCAAGAGGGCTGTTTGCCTTTTTCTTTTGACCTTTTTCTGGGCAAACTGATTTGTATGATTTTTTTTTTCCCCATTTCTGAATGATGGTTCTGTTGACAAAGGGTGGAGTTCATTGCTAGGGTTTCTAGGTTTCTGCTAAACTTGTTCTTTGTTTGTTTATAAGCGAATGTTGTTGGAGATCATTTGGGCCAAGGTGCTTAGGGTAAAGAACGTTGTTAACTTTGGGTTCAATCAGCAGAGGGGGTGGTGATGGGTTTGGTGGTGGTGTTGGAGTTAAGCAGCTTGCATACCGGCATTGAAAGGGTGGAATAGATTCGAGGGTTTTGATGATGTATGAGAGAAGTTGAAGATACTGTTCTTCTCATGCTGCGGAGCATGCTTGGGTACTTGGGCTGCATCACTTGTTTGGTTAAATAGACTTCAGAGTTGTTCCATATATTTATTAAGCAGTGTCTGAAGATTGTGCTTCTGTAGGGAAGTTGATATGAGGCCTGATTTGTGTGTGATTGGCCTGAGCCTACTGTTTTTAAGGTGGTTTTTAGCTCTCTCTTATGAGCATTCTTTTTGAATGAGTTTCAATTTGTGCTGTTCACAGCTGGCTTGAAGGGATTGTAGGACTGGGGCCTAGTAGGTTTGTCAATAGGTAAATTAATTTTTGTGGACTGTCGTCTAGATTAATTTTTCATACAGATTGTAGTGCTCTCTACTCATTGGTACTTTTCCATCTTTCTCACTCTTTTTTTGCTGATTTTGAGGGTTTGAGATGGGTTTGATCATCTCTTGCTGTTGAGAAGGGTGCTGCTATTAATGATTCTGATGCAATAATGTTGTGTTCGCGGTAATTGCAAGAGTTGTATCTTCAGTGGCTCTTGATGCATATGTCGAGGATCATTCTCCTTGTATTGAATTGGCACTGTGCTCAGAATTCCTCTCATGGAAACATTTTACAGTGGTGTGATGATATTCTTGGGATGGTTGAAAACAGTATTGATGGTTTAGTTGACAACAGTGTTATTTTCTAATGGACTTCTCGTTGAAAGCTTGCAAGCTGACACTGCTTGTCAATGAACTCCATTGAAGGCAGTTACTGAACTGATTGTGTCAATGACTTGCTGTCTATAGTTTGCAAAGTGAGTTTGTGATTTGGTGGAGTAATCTGCCTCTGTCAGATGGGGTGTTTCAAATGAAGATTCAGATGGCTCTGTAAGCATCTGCCAATTTGCATGCTATTTTGAAGGACCTAAAAATGTTTTTTTGAAACTCAATGCAAGGTTTTTTCATCTGTCCTTAGTAACATGTTGCTTTTTGACAAGTTGCCATGGCTTTCTTTTTTATTATTGCAAGAGCAAGGTTGTGAACGTTGAAGGAAAGGCAAGAACTTCAAAAGGCCTGAATGGAATGTGATTGGGACCAACTGTTAAAAGGACTTTAAAAAGCAAGGACTAATTGCTTTTTGTCAATGGTTTTGCTTTTTTCTATTTCCCTCTTATTTTTACAAAGGCCTAGGTTTTGTTGGTTTGATTGTTATTTGATGGGTGAGGGTGTGAGGCAACACCCTCTCAGCGACCCTTTTGAAATATGTACGCCTACTTTCCCACTAATTAAAAGAAATAGAGACCCATTTCAAAGGTTTCGAAGCATTTGAGGAAGAAAAGTGTTCTCTGAGCTCTTCCCAATTGTTGGTTAAAGTTCTTGCTTGGCTTCTTCTTTCATCTACCGTCCTTTGTCCAATAAGTAAAGCTATATTGGCTTCCTTTAATTCCTTAAGTGAACATTGGGACCTTTACCTTGAAGCTCGCTTCACATCATGTAATTGAAATACAGTCATCATGTTTTGTAATTCCTGTTATGTCAGGGTCATGATATGAAGAACACTGTTATGCCACTAGGCATTGGCTATAAGACCCTCTAATTCACTGGCATGATGGGCACAAGCTACGTAATTGTTTTGGTTATGCATGTTATGTTACAGAGCCAGTGCATGCTCTATGCTATGCAATCTTTAGCCAAATCTAGTTTCACTTTTACTTCAAGCAAATTTGGTCATCACATAATACAGAGCCGCTGAAGCCATTTCAGTCAATCATTGCCGATATTACAGGACAAGAATTGAAATTTGGGTATCCTTCCACATAGACTACCTAAAACTGAAGTACGAGTAACTGAAGTTTTTGTTGTCGGTGGCAAATATTTGATTGCATGCAAGGATATTTTTTCATGCTAGATTTGATGTTTGACATGTCTCTCATTAGTTTGATGGATTTTGTGATTTTAGTACTTTTTTGGGTTATAAATTTTCACACGGAAGAATTTATCTTAAACTTAGATTGGAAAATACTTGTCTTTTTTCTGCATTAGTTTACTTTTATGTGCATGAAAATTTACCTGTAAAATAAGAAACCTCTTTAAGATAAAGGAGTAAAAATACTAATTGCTATTGGGAATTAGTATAAAGTAATTTATCATATTCTTTTTTTGTTTATACTTTGACAAAGATCGGCAATCATATTCAATGTTGTTGGGTCCCAATATAGGAGCCCATAAAACACGGTCCAAAGAAAGGGCCCAAGTAGGAAGCCCAGAGACATGTCCACGGGCCAAGAGGGCTGGACGGCCCAAGAGGCCCAAAAGCCCAAGTTAGCTCCTTACGCTAGGCTGGCTTAATAAGCCCGAGAACATGGGCTAATGTCACAAAAGCCAATATAACGGCAAAAGCCCGAGAGGTCCCTTTAACCAACAGGGGCTCGAGGACACCACAAAGAGCTGACGGCGTCAGGGACGCCAGAGGAACCTCGGAGAACTCTGGCCCTCAGGACGAGGATCAGGGGAAGAAGCCCGAGAGCCTTAGAGGTTCCATTAGGTTTCAAAATAGTCCGAGAAATTAAGAAAAGATTCGAGGACCCTTCACAAGGAACCTAAGATCTTTCAATTCCTTCCAAAAGCAGTTAACGTCCGAGAGCTACCTACCTCGAATGGGTCCGCGAACTCACAAAGGGACAAAGCACGCCATGCAAGGACGAGGACCATCTCATACACGGCCGAAAGCGCCAACTAAGCAACTTCGCTGATTTCCAAGGAACCTGCAGCCACTGTAAGACACCGCCTCCACAGAGCACGCCTGGTCAAATCAGGACTGACGCCTATAGTCTATGTACCTGACACGCTCAGGCCCTACTAGTGGCGCCAGTGGCGTGCCTCCCTGCCCACGTCATCGTTCCTGACACGGCCAGCAGGGCAGGTGGACGGCCCCCTCACGCACTTGGCGTGACCAACATGACAGGTGGACAGCCTCTCGGCCATACGCCAGCTGCCACGTGTCCTCTCCCCCACGGCACCACTTTTTCCCTATAAATACTCATCAGAGGCTCTTGCCTCAGGACCTTTTTCCTCTCTTTCGAACAAGAAGGAACGAAGGTGACAAAGCTTCCCAACGAGAGAGCTTTTAAAAGGAGAGAAATACAAACAAGAGACAAGGAAGGAACTCCAAAACTTGTACTTTGTAAGACTTCGAATCATAGTGAAGCATTTCATAGGCCCAGAGCCTCGTGGTTTTTCCTCCTCATTCAAAAGGAGGCTTTCCACGTAAAAACCCAGTTTCAATCTCTCCTTTTTCATATCCTACATTCTCGAACACTTGTGTTGCATGTAACCCCGCTGTCCGAAACGTAACAAATGTATTACCATCTTGGCGTTTTTCTTAATGTCAAATTCTTGGAATTCCATGCATTTGTATTGATCTCTCTAACTTAAAGGCATATAATACCCCCAAATATCAGAAAATAGTCTAAGATCTTTTCTCTTATTCAGTTATCTTTTTACTTTGAAAATGATAATCAAATTTATTGAATGTATTATCAATTTGATCATGTGTAGTTGTCAAATTCTTGCAAGCCTGTGCATTTAATATTTCAAAGAAAATATCATCCCATAGTTGTGATCGGCTGCAACTGTTGCATAATCCCCACAACAGCTCGCATGGAAATCATAACCCTGACGATGGTTAGAGTTTAATTGTATGCTTCATTCCTCTGGATTGCTGAAGCCTAGGGGAGTAATGGGATCTAATATTTGCCACCCCCCCAAGCTTCTAGATCTACCTAGGTATGTTTCAGTCAATCATTGGAATTGCTTGGCTCATTCACTCATTTAGCAGTGTCAGGGTGGGACAACTGATAAAGGATGTTTGTCTTCTCAAACTTCTAGGGAATATATATCTCTAGTGGTTTGGCTGCTTTCGGATGGCATGTTGGGAAGTTTCAGTTTTTGCAATACCAACTGGCAACATATGCCTGTCTAGCAATTGTCTGGCAGAGAACACTAAAATTAATGGAAACCCAGCAAATGTGCTATTGAAATGAAGCACTACTGTTATTCATTATATGTAAATTTGTATCTCCTGAGGTTGATAAATGTAACCTGACCAATTCTTGATGATATAAATTGTGAATGTGGGTAATTTATTGCGGCCATATAGTTACTAGATTTCACTGTATGTTTCATGTCTTGGTACCCATATGTGCTTAGAGGATTCATTCTTCTTAGGCTATATTATGAATCAGTGTAAGGTATGTGATGCACGGTATGTATGGTGTTTGTGGAATCCAGTAGCTATGGCAGTCCTTCAATTTCAATTTCCTTTCTATGCTTTTGTGCCACCTTTGGTATATCATATGATGTGGCTGACATTTATGGTAATTATATTGGGGGTCATATAACTTGGTTGTGAAGTGTATCATAACATTTATACTGCTTATGATCTTCAGGGGTGTGATTTCCAGTCAAATTTGACCTTTGATGGATCCAAGGAAAGACCCACTAGTTTGAATTTGAGCTCTCAAAGGATTCCTAAATCCCCCTGGATGCCTTTTCCTACGCTGTTTTCAGCTATTTCACGGGAAGTTCCTCCTTGTGATATGGAGCTAGTGTATATGCATTATGAACAATTCAGGGTATGTTTGGTGACATGAATATTTGACACATCACTCTCCATCTGTCTCAACTCTATATTTAAATGCCTCCTGGTGCTTGTTCTAACTTTTCTTCTTGCTGTGTGCACGTGTGTCGTCATTTTCAATCAGGCAAAGAGGTTGAGTCGGGAAGATTTTGTTAAAAAGCTGAGACAAATTGTTGGAGATACTTTGTTGAGATCTACCCTTACAGAACTTCAGTGCAAGGTATTGTTCTCATATCAGATATTTTTCCTTGTTTAGAATCATTTAAGTACAATATGCTGTCCTATTACATAATTATCAGATTTACCTTTCATGCAAGGCAGTGAATTAGTTATGCTTTCCTTTTTTCTTCCTCTTCAAAAATGCAAAAAAAAAAAAAAAAAAGGAATTAAACTTACGTTCCTTACTGATAAAAAAAATTAGGCTTTTTTACAGTTGATATATCTTGCTAAATAGAAGGAACAGTGAGAATTTTGTTATATTTAGTATGACTGTGTCCTCAAAAGTCAGTGGAGATTTATGCTGAAGAAATATGAGCTTTTGAGGTGGTAATTGTTGCTCTGTAGAGTTTTGTTAGAGCTAAGAAAACTGGCTTGTTCAGTTTCAAGTGGGACTAAGGTTTTTTTTTTGGTTAGGGGTCCTTCCATTGGGTTGTTATCGAGGTTGGTTCATGTTGGTTGTCACATTTCCCTTATCTGTAAACCCCCTCCCCTCCCACAGTGGTATTAAGTTGATATTGCTTAGTTGATATTTTGAGTTCAGACCATTGATGTGCCCTCTGAATTTCAACCTTTTTAATTTGCATTTGTGGCAGCAAAACCTTAAATCCGACTGAGTGAGATCAATTGTATGAATATGCTTTTCTTATTCTGCTCAGTTTATTACTACATCCTCCAAGTGTAGAAGCACTTCCATATCCTATTTTATTACATCACTCCGAATCTTGCTTCGGAGTGCATCTCCTTTTCTGGCAGTAATAAGGTTCTTTGTTGGGATGTGAAGCTTACAAATTCTAATAACGAAAACCACCTCTACATTGCCTGTGTAAAAACAATATTTTACATCAAACTATGCTGTATGACCTCTTTGTCAAAGTGTAGATATGAAATGAGAAGTGAGGAGCAGGAGATAAATGGGAAGTGATATTTCGATTAAGTCTAATAAAATGCAACAAGCCCCCCTCCCCCAATTGACAAAGTGATAAATTTGGAATTTTCCATGTATGAAAGAATCTCATCCTAATTGATTCATTTACACTCATTTTCAGCTGCTCAATTGCCTTACTCATTTTCTCGCGTCTATTTGCAGAGGCCGTTCGAGAGTGTGACGAATGTTCCAAGAGGAGCGGTGAGCTAAAAGGAAGGTCGTTTGTGAATGGTTTGTTTTTTTTTTTTGGGGGAGGGGGTTGGGGGT
>JAOVVI020007279.1:0-14277 GCA_028571085.2 Nepenthes alata | reverse complement strand
AGATGGTCAATTATTCATTGACTGACTTCTCCTTACAGTCGGTCAACATCCCGTTGACCGGCTTCATATCTCAACCGGTCAACATATCGTTGACTGGATTCTTCTCTAAGCCGGTCAACAGAAGATTCTTACTTGTCTGGCTGGTTGATTTTTACTTCGATTTGTTTTCACATGAGAGTGACCACAATAAACTTTTCTTCATGATAGTGTGGGAATCAAATTTAATAAACCAACCATATTACAAAAGACTTTAAGTTTTCCATTTAGCATAATATTGGTCATCATATTTGCCCCATTTTTCTCATTTCAAATTTTTTCAAGCGACAACAGTCCAGTATCAATAATATCTCTCACCCAATGATATCGAATATCAATATACTTCGATCTTGAAGGAAATGAGAAGTTTTTATACAGATGTATAGCGCTTTGGTTGTCACAAAGCACTACATACTTCTCTTACTTGAAACCCAATTCTTGGATAAATATTTTCATCAACAGTACTTCTTTGCTAGCCTCAATTACTGTAATGAATTTAACCTCAGTCGTTGAGAGGGTAACACATTTCTGTAACTTTTATTGCCAGGAGACTGCTCCTCTGGCAAACTTGATCAAATACTCCGAAGTGAATTTTCGAGAGTCAATGTCGTCGGCCATATCTGTATTTGTATAGCTAGTCAATTGGAGCTTCTCAACTCCAAAATACAGACGCATCCTTGAGGTCCCCTGGAGATATCTCATTATTTATTTCACTGCAGACCAATACTCCCTTCCTGAATTCAATAAGAATTGATTGACTATGCCGATAGCATAAACAATGTCCGGCATGGTGCATATTGTTGCATACATCGGGCTACCCATGGACAAAGAGTAGAAGCTTCTCGTGCTAGCTTTTTCAACATCCAAGTTATAGACAAAAAAAAAATCTATATATATAAATATTTATTTATTTATTATATTTTTTTATTTATTTATCTTTTTATCTCCGCCTGGTCCTTGTCGGGAGTAATGGTTGATTGGCTGAGATTCAGATGGCTGATTTGTTGTTACTGTGATGATGTGGATGAGGCCGTGACCCTATTGCACATGGACGAGGTACAACCCTCTCACCGAGGTGTTGTCCTCTTTTCCGTACGAGTCTCAGTTTGGCCGAGCTAGTGGATTGGCCCGTACTTCAGACGGGAGGAGTGCATTGTGACGGGTTGATGTGCAACTCTCCAGCCGCGTTCTTGTCTTTTGATTGATTGTTTTGGTTGATGGCATTTGCGGATGTAATTCTGTTTACTCCGTTAGTTTATTTTTTTAGTTTTGTGAAATATTTCATTGTGCTCGGAGGATGCGCCAACGTCTTTGATCTAAATCCAAGTCGGCAAAATACTTGAAGATAGATCATTATTTTTATATCTTTTTTTCACTTTTATTTATAAAATTTACTTACCAAAAAAAATTTTCAACATCCAACGTCGGACACTGTCTCCTACTCAACCTGAAGTAACTTTCTTACTGGTTTGGACTTGTCCATATTAAAGCGCTGGAGTACCTTTTCAATGCAGTTCTCTTGAGACAGCCATAATTTCTTATTCTTAAGGTCTCGAGATATCTTGATACCTAGAATCTATTTTGCTAGCTCCAAATCCTTCATGGCAAATGAGTGTCTTAGCTGCTCTTTTAGCTCAATGATCCGGGTACCATTTTGTTCGACGATCAGCATATCATCCACATAGAGAAGAATAATGACAAAGTTATCTTCCGAAGACCTTTGAATAAATACGCAATTGTCAGAAAAAGTCTTTCAATAACTTTGATCCACTATAATTGACTCAAACTTCTTGTACCATTGACGTGGAGCCTATTTCAATTCGTACAGGATTTTCTTCAAGCGACATATCAATCCTTCATTTTCCTTGACATGGAATCCCTCTGGTTGCTCAATATAAATTTTCTCATCAAGATCTCCATGGAGGAATGCTATCCAGACATCTAGTTACTCCACCTCTAGATTCAGGGTGGCAGCCAAACCAAGTATAATTCTTATTGAGGACATCTTTATCACAGTGGCAAATATCTCATCAGAATCAATACACTTTCGCTGATTAAAGCCCTTTACCACAGTGCTTTGTACCTTGGTTGCTCATGTTCTCATCTGTCTTCAAACGGAAGACCCATTTATTCTTCAGGGATCTTTCTTCCTTAGGCAGTTCAGCTAAATCAAGCGTATGATTTTCATGTAGCGAGCTTATTTCATCATGCAGGACTTTCAACCATCTTTTCTTATTCTCGTCATTTATAGCTTTATCAAAATTTTCATACTCTTCTGTATCAGTGAGTAGGACATACTCACTGGATGATAAATGGATAGATGGTTGTTTGTCTCTCAAGGTCATCAGATAGGAACCTTCTTGGCCGATTGAGGAACAACTTTATCCTAGTCCTCATTAGGTACCATAACTGCCTTATTATTTTTCTCGGCCATTTTGGGCCATTAACCTCGTAGTGAAGAGGTACTAGACGGACAACATTAATATTTATCTTGTTCGTCCGACCGGTGTCAGATTTGATCTTCTTACCAATATCTTTAATTATTTCATCTTCAATAAAAACTACATCCAATGATTGGACAAGTTTCTTATCAATTGGGTTATAAAATCTATATCCCAGTTCATCTTCCCTATAGCCCAAAAAGATGCATTGCATCATCTTTAATTCTAACTTTGTTCTTTCATCCTTTGGGATATGAACAAAAATCTTGCTCCTAAACACCTGAAGATGGTTATAGGGTGACTCCTTTTCAGACTAGATCTTTTCTAACACCGTACTATTTAACGGTTTGTTGGGTGACCTATTGATAACATAGACCGCCGTCTTCAAAGCTTTTACCCAGAAGGATTCAGGAAGCTTTGCCTCAGAAAGTAGGCACTTGACCATTTCCAAAAGTGTGTGATTTATTTGCTTGGCCACTTCATTCAATTGTGGCGTCTTTGGTGGCGTCTTTTGATATAGAATGTCATATTTTCGGTAATAGGCATAAAAAAGTCAATGTACTCGCTACCATTGTCATTTTGGACGGTCTTTAACTTATTTCCTATCTGTCGTTCCACTAGAGTATGATAATACTCAAAAGTACCAAGGACTTGGTTCTTAGTCTCAAGTGGGTAAACCCACAGTTTTCTTGAATAGTCATCAATGAATGACACGAAGTACTAAGCTCCTCCGAATGACTTTTTTTTAAATGGTCAACATATATCAGTGTGGACCAAATTAAGTAATTTTGCATTCATAGAGGATAAGTCTCAATGGAATGAGACCCTTTGTTGCTTTTCGGCCATACAATGAGGACAAGTCCTTAGTCAGTTTTTCTTTATTCCTAGAATAAGGCTATTCTTGGTCAAATGACATAATCCCCTTTCACTCATGTGGCTCAGCCGATGATGCCATAGATCTAAGGACTCCTCACCAGTTGTAACAATCACATCTCCGGCCACTCCAGACGCCTTCATCACATACAGGCCGGAGCCCTTCTTTTTACGTACAATAACTAGAGACCCTCTGGTCAACTTTTATTCTCCTTCACAGAAGGTATTACAATATCCTTTGTCATTAAGTTTACCGACTAAAATTATATTTAGTCGAATATCAGGGATATGCTCTACATCCTTCAGCAACAACTTTGTCTCATTATTGGTGACAAGCAATACGTCACCTCTGCTAACTACCGAGGACATTCCTTCATTTACTATTCTTATCACCCCAAAATCTCCCAGAGCATAAGAAGTGAATAGTCCCATTCTCGATGTGGTATGGAGAGAGGCACCAGTATCTACTACCAAATCGGACTCATGTTCCATCAGACTTGCCACATCCATTTCACAAGTTAACAGGAGATCACATCATGTGACCATTGAGATCGAGGTTTTTTCCTCATCTCATCCCTTGTCAGCTCTACTCTCCTTAGTATCTCTATATTCACGCTTCCATTTGTAACAATATTTTTTAATGTAACCATTTTTACCACAATAATGGCACTAAGTTCTAAATTCTTGAGCGGGATTTATTGTGGTCCTTTTTTTTAGATTTTGGGTCGTGACCTTTGCTCCTTCCCTATACTTTATCACGACTACCTCAGAGTGAGTAGAGGTGGAGGTCCCTTGCGACTGCCTTGACTCATTTATGAGAAGAGAAGTAATTATTTCATCCATTCTAAGTGTATCCTTTCCAAACAGTACTGTTGTAACGATATGGTCATATGAGGTTGGCAAGGAAGCTATCAACACCAACACCTTGTCTTCCTCCTTAATCTCCTCATCCAGAGCCAACATCTGTATCAAGATCCGGTTAAACTCGTCTAAGTGCTTCTCAAAATTTTTTCCTTCAGACAACCGAAGGCCATATAATTGCTTCTTCACATGAATCCTTGTTGTCAAGGACTTTGACTTATACCGGCTCTCAAACTTCTCTCAGACCTCCATCGGGTCTGACAAGCTAAGGATCTCCGTCAAGTCTGACAAGCTAAGGACCTCCTGAAGTATGTTGCCTGCTAGACACAATTTGACAGTATAGTTTGTAAGATCCTTCTTGTCTTGCCATTCTTCCTCGGTCAAGTTCTCCGACTTTTCATCCTTCTTCCGCAGCGCTTTCACCGTTCCTTCTTAGGTCAAGATGTTATTCACTCTTTCTTACAAAAGGATGAAGTACCTTACCCATTAAACTGCTCTACACTAAATGACATGTTCTTTAAAAATGACGCAATTTAATCAAAAGTTCTCAATCAATCTTTGAGACCACTTGTTGAGAAAAATGGCGTCAAAATAAGGATAACGGTAGTAATGACAATCTTACAATCACACACAACGAGAAAAGAGGAATAAGGAAGAGAAGGAGTACACCGAGATTTTACGTGAAAAATCTTTCTAAAATATGAAAAAAATCGTAGGATACTTAGTCTATAAATAAATTTCACTATGTAAGTTTCGCGGTTATAAAAATTCTTAATTACACAACCTCAAGAGAAGAGAATAAATAGTAAGAGTACAATTCACTCACAATTTTCTCTGTTCACACTTTCACACACTTAGAAACTTATACACACAATTTCAATGCAGCATACATATATATTGTTTTTCAATCACCTTCAACGGTATTGCATACATGACAAAATCTATCACCATCAACAATATAAAACTGTTATGCAAATCATCATGCTCTGCAGAGACGACGCCTACTCTGCAGAGATTGTGCATATTCTCCAGAGATTATACATGCTCAGTCAATCTTCCGAGTTAGTGTCCATGGCCGTATTGCTTTCTCTTGTGGATGGTCAATCATTCTTGACCGACTTCTCCTCACAACTGATCAATATCCCGTTGATCGATTTCTTATCTGAGCCGATCAACATGCCGTTGACCGGATTCTCCTTTAAGCCAGTCAACATTCTATTGACCGGATTTTTGCTTCCCGACTGGTTGATTTTTACTCTGGCTTTTCCCACATGGGAGTGGCCCCAACAAAAAGGTGACGATGGGATTCACAAAATGTCACACAAAAACGCACAAGAGGAGTTGGATGTTGCGAATGGGAGTCTATTCAGTTTGCCCGGTGTACCCTTCAAAAGCAAGCCAGATAATAAATAAATGAGATTAGGCGGTAATGTTATTACTCCAAATGAGCCTCGTCCAATGAATTTTAGAAAGAGCATGTTGGAATAAATATAGAGAAGGACCCATGTTTTTCTAAAGTCCAAAGGCAAGAGTCAATGCAGTTTTTGTTCAAACCATAGCTTAGCCACGTCCGAATGAAAGGTTCAATAATTTACTCGAGCAGCAGGTGGCCAATTTCAATTGTAATTTGTGTTATGGTTATGTATTTTTTCAATATTCTTGTAAACCTTTAGAATAAATAACCCTACCCCTTCTCCACTGTCTTTTCCTAAGAGAATCTATACAAGAAATAATAATTGAATATAGAGGTTCAGTATTCAATACTTCTATCCCAGAATATATAATATATGAATTTTATCATATGCTATTGTAAAAAAAAAAAAAGAAAAAAGAAAAAAGTGTAGGGGTATTGTTTTCTCCAGAGTCTTCTTAGGTTACCCTAAATTTTTATTTTTTCAATTTGATCATTTGGATTGAAAAAGAGACGTGCTATACTTACCATGGAATAAAAAAAAAAACACGCTAGAACTACAAGCAAATTAACTTATGAGATTAAATTTAGAAATTCATAAATTTAAATATCAATTATACTATCATAATATTTTGTTAGTAGTCTTACTTAATTTAACTATATCAAGTTAGTCCTCTTTTTTTTATTGAATTAAAAATTATACAAACACATGATGAAAGGGTAAAATTCATCTATCAACAAACTAACAACCAGCCTTAAGGAAGACCACTGAAAGGTTCAGTCTCACTATTTTTTTTGTTATTTTAAAAGGTTAAATATTAATATAGAGAAAAATTGTCAGATTCGAAATCACAGTGTTGCGTCCGAGGATCTAATTGTTATACGGATGAAGCAATTTGTTCGTTAGCCGTTTAAGTCTTCAGTCTCCGTAATCTTTTAATCAAATCCTGTGCAAATATAAATAACAGTCAAATGATTGGCGGGACTTACTATTTGATATATCATCCAATACTTAAATTAGTATTTTCTTTAAATGTGAAGAAAAAACATAAAATATTAAAATGTAATGAATCCGAGGAGTTGCGCTATTGGCGTCTTTATTTAAGAGAGAGAGAGTTGCACTATAGGCATCTTTGGATATTTTGTCTGAAAAGACTTCTATTGTTCAATTCAAGATAAGTTGTCCTTCTCGAATGAAGGGGATCCATATTTATAGATGGCGGGCGGTTATCGGTTAAGACGGTTAACCATTATTCTTATCAACGGTGGTTGCAATTAAAGTCCACGGTCATTAGTTAGGTAACCGTCTGTCCTAGGCCATTTAATGGACCTCGGTCATAATCACTAAAATGGGCCACTCGGACGTAATGGGCTTGCTCGGATGTAATGGGTTGTGTAGGTTTTAAAGATCGTTGACTTTGATTCCTTGGTCTACAACTGTATTGGGTCTCATTATTTGGACATTTGGGCTACCCATCACTAGTATCCCATGCTAGAAGGCTTGAAATTCAGTCTTTTGGTATGAAATTAGGAAATGTCCAAGTCTAAAATTTCATCGAATTGCCCGATGGTCTGTATTTCTACCGTCAGTGATCGCATTAAATGCACGTTGTTTTAACTTATTGGAAATGCGCATGCCATCATTACTAACATTGGACAAACTGACATTTGGTTGAGCAAATGAGCAGTCGACATGTAACAACGCCATGATTAGGTACATCTTTTGAATTTTGAACATAAATGGCGTCGTTTTGGGGCTCTTTGTTTGCCTATAAATCAGTCTTCGAAGGTCAGAAGGATTCTTTACGTCCTTCATTTCCATCTTCTTACTTATACTTCATCTCCTTTTGTTTTTTGTAACTTAGTAATGGCGCTAGGAGTTACAGAGATTTAGTCAATCCTTATGCCCGAATATGTGGAGTACTTCAGGGTTTAGTATAAGATTCCACGTTCCTTAACGTATCTCTTGCCTGGGATCAATGGGCAAGCTTCTTCTCCTCCACTTGGATACATTACGGTATATGAGATGCACCTCAAGGGTGGTCTTCGCTTTCCTTTGGCTCCAGAGTTCTACAAAATAATGGTGGACCTACATGTGCCAATCGCCAGACTCCAACAAAATGGCATAAGGTACTGCATTTCGTTATGTATTTTTGCACAGACTCATGATGTAGTTTTTAACCCTACAGTCGTGAAAGTTTTATTTCGTTTTAATCATGGCATGGATTAGATAACCATATCTCCTTGGCCGGAATACGGGTTCAATGGAGGAAACCCAGACTCCACAAAAAGGTAAAAGGATCGATATATATTTTTTGTGGTTCCTTCTATGTAGGAGCTTTGCCCGAAATGGGGTCGTGTCTCCACTGCTATGCAGTCAAACATTTTCAACCACGAGAAAGAGTCCATCCAGAAATTGATTGATTTGATCCGTGAAAAGGCTAGTACCTTTAACGAGAATAAGAAGAATTATTGGCTCTTTTTTTAGTCACTTGGTTTAGCCAAGTGGAACCTAAGGTTGAAGAGTCTGTGGTTTAGGCGATGAAGACTCTTTTGAAGTAGAGGCATATGAGGAAAGCTAAAGAGCTCAGAATAAAAGAGTCCTCGGGCAAATCCAAAAAGTCCGAGGACAAAATAGCCTCGAAGGGCATAACAATAAAAGAGTTATCGGCCATAATGCCTAGCAATAAGGAGGCCTCCATCGAGTCAGTTCTGGGGACGAGGCCTATTACGTGCTTGGTAGATACAGTTTGTGAAGAATTATCAGTTCAACGATGACGCGCTGAAGTACCAAGATAACCTGGCATCCTCCCACATATCAAGACTATATTCTACAAGAGTTGCCTATACTTTATATTTTCCTTGTCCTGTGCATTTTTGTTTTCTATTTTTCTTGGTGTCGGCCATGGGCTCTGACCCATAATTAGTGAGGCTTTTCTGTTCCTTTATAATGCTGTGTAAGTTGTAGTACATGGAGAAAATATAATATCACTTCTCATCTTTCTCTCTCTCTCTCTTTGTGTTTCCGTCCCCTCTGCCTCTCTCGAATTTCACCTTCCCACTCTGTCACCGTCTTACTTCTCCTCGGCTGAACTCCCCTCCCCTTTACTCTCCAGATTTCTCTCCACATTTTCCTTATCTATTCATCTTAAATGCTGCAATCGTCGGTGCCATCTACTATGATCGCATCATTTGGTGCTCTCGTTAAGACGTGGCTAAGGAGATGATGATGGAAGAACAAGCACTCAAAGCTGCCATTGCAAGGCTTTCGAAGGAGGTGAAGAACGTTGTTGTGACTGTCTGGCAGCATGTGATGACCATCAGGCAACAAGCAGACCGACTCACCACCACTGCTTCCACCATGGCACAAATCTTGTCTTCCATGGCCGAAATCCAACAAACTCTGGCCCGAATTGAACGATAATGAAGCGACCAACATCCCTTGTCGTATGAACATTTTCCATCTCGTCCACCCTCCTCTTTGATTATAGCCCTTCCCTCTCATCTTCGTCTACCTTCCACAGAAATTTCATATTTCTGTTCAATCCCTAGCTTACCAGCAAGGGCACAGACGTTCAAGGAGTTGGAGGCGACTGTACAGCAACACCCATCAGATATGGCCTCTAAAACCTCCACCATTAAGCGATTTCCAAAATCCCTCACTGAATTTTGTCATCCCCTAGCTTAAGACAAAAAATGACCGCTACAAGCTCCATCGTTGTTATCATACCCAACTTCGTTACTGGCACCTTTGACTACATTCCTTGATTCCCAAATCGCTACGCTACATACCACCACAACTCTGCAAAATTTTCCCTATCCACACAGCCTTCTTCCCAATCTGCCGATTGAGAACTTGAATTTGGCAACTTCGGTGTCAATCAGAGAATGTGGCTAAATTCTCGTTCTAATTGCAGAGGCTGACCCCAACGAATATGAATCCCCAACGGATTTTTTTCCAAAACAGGTTCCTCCATCACCGCTGACGACTCCCACCTTCGATATTGTACCCCAAGCTGCTCAAACCCTCTCCTCACATCTCCACCGCCTACCATGCTCCAAGCACCCAGAATACGTCTTGGCGGGATCATCGAGCCATGTGCTCCATTTGTTGACGCCTGTGCTGATACTTTTGGTATGGAAAAATTGGTGGAGGACAAAGTGGATACCAGCTGTGGAAAGAAAAGAAGAGACACATTATGTATTGTTCTTGCTGATGACACCTATGATGAACACAAGTTTAGGATGAACAAGGTTGCAAAATCGAATTTGAGGGTTTGGGATATGGTTTCTGTGTATCAATGCCCTGATGTGAAAAATAGAAAGTAGGTGCACATTCTTCCTCTTGATGATACTATCGAAGGTGTTACTAGAAATCTTTTTGATACATATTTGAATCCTTACTTTTAGTAGCTTATCGTCCAGTGCGGAAGCAAGTGGCTAAAATTTGGTAGTTGGTAGAACTTCTGTTACGGCACCCACAACTTTCCAAATCAATCGGAGTTAAGCTACCAAAAGGAATTTTGCTTTATGGACCTCTTGGATCTGGGAAGACTTTGATAACCTAGGGCTTTGCAACAGAAACCGGTGCTTTCTATTCATTCGGTGCTTTGTTCTCTCTACTCTTCCACTTCTGTGCTTTGCTCTTTCTGTTCTTCTGCTGCGCACTCTCTCTGAGATCCCTCTCTCAGCCTGCAGTCTCTCATCCGCGGTCTCTCTCTCATTTCATCAACTATCTGTTCGAACACACCTCCCTATACTTGTTTCCTCTTTCACTATTTCCTCTCTCTCTTCTCTTTTTCACCTCGGTATTTCCTTTGCTTCACTCTGCCCATCCCTTGCATCTTGGCCTTTTTCCATCTTGGTCGTATCCTGTGCGTCAGCTTGCCGAGGTGTTTTGTGCTTCAGTGTCATGTCTTGTGTGACTTGAGATTTTACGCATTCATAGGAAGAGCATGAAACTTGTTGAGGGTGTTGCTCTTGAAAGAATTGCCAAGGACACACAAGGTTGTGTCTGTGTTGATTCAGCTGCATTATACACTGAAGCTGCACTTTAGTGTATCAGAGAGAAAATGGATGTGATCGGTTTAGAAGCTAAGACCATTGACACAGAGATTCTCAACTCCATGTCTGTCACAAACGAACACTTCCAAACCTCTCTCAGGAAAATAAATCCATCTGCTTTGCATGAAACCGTTGTGGAAGTGCATTATGTTGGTATTTTGCTTGTTGGAACAAAGTTCAATTCAGGCTGTGAGAGGGGTAGCCTTTCAAATTTCCTCTTAGACAAGGTCACATTATTAAGGGATGGGACTCGGAAATCAAGACGATGAAGGAAGGTAGGACTGCCATCATCACCATTCCTCCAGAGCTGGCTTATGGTGAACCCGATTCTCCTACAATTATCCCTCCAAATGCTGCCCTCCAATTTGACATGGAATTGCTGTCTTGGGTTAGTGTGAAGGTTGCCTATCAGGATGGTAGCATCTTCATGAAGATCTTGAAAGGAACGAAAGGATATGATTGCCCTAATGATGGAGTTGTTGTGAAAGTGAAATTGATTGGGAAGCTACAAGATGGAACTGTATTCGTGAGAAAAGGTCATGGTGATAGAGATATGCTGTTTGAGTTCAAGGCTGAAGAAGAGCAAGTTATTGAGAGGCTGGACAAAGCGCATGTGCTTAATTTGATTGATTTAGATGTATCAGAGAGTTCCAAAACTGAAACAACTGGATCAGGGAGGAAAGAGGGATCATACATCAACAAAAGCCTTCTAATGCTTAGCGCAATTCCTGAATATTTAGGTGATGCACCAGCCCATCATTGTCATTCTGCTGGAAAGGATGATAAATCAGATGATTTCAGGGATAATTCTTTTCTTAGAGAACCAGAGAATGAAAAAGAATCCCCCTTCTCTACTGCTGTTGATGCCTCTGGTGATTGGAGACAAACTAGATCTTCCAGCAAATGGAATGATCAATTCTCTCCTATCGGCAGAACAGTGTCAGAACCAAATCAAGCTAGTGAACTCATTGTTGGTTCGACAATTCAAACAAATGGCATGGTGTAGCAGACAATTATGCGATTGATGACTCAATGTAATGAAAAAGGGTTTGAGTTAGAGATAAAAATAGTAGACAGTTGTATTCTTCAGGAACAACTTTAAAATAACTTTGCAGAGAAAGAAGCCTTATAGGGGAGAATACAAGCTCTGGAGCAGCAACATTCTTCACCCAATGGTGTTAAAGCCCCATCGTCTGCAGAACAATGCATCACCAAGGAGCATATTGAGGACTTGAAAATGAAAGAGGAATCTTGGGAGGTTGAAAATGAAAAACTAAAGCAGCAACATGTCCATCGTTTGGAGGAAAATAGTGGGTTACATGAGCAGAACCAAAAACTATCTGAAGAAGCCCCTCACGCAAAAGTACTGGCTTTAGCCGCCACTATTGAAATTAAGAATTTGGTGGGCAACGTTATTATGCTTTCACTTCAGAATGCAAAAATAGAGAACAAATTACAAGCTGCTCGTGACTTGGCTCAATCAAAAAGGCTCTAGCATGCAACTTACGGGTGAAGTAACAAATTGGAACATATTACGATCCAAAGGAAAGGCCGATCAGGGCAGCAGTAACAGTTACCAAGGCTTTTCTTTGTTCAACATTAAGGACAAGGTTTTTTGGATGGGGAGGGTAACGTTACATGCTTGGTTGATATAGTTTGTGAAGAGTCATCGGTTCAACAATGACGCGCTGAAGTACCAGGACAACCCGACATCCTCACATATATCGAAACTATATTCTGCAAGAGTTGCCTATACTTTATATTTTCCTTGTCATATGCATTTTTGTTTTCTGTTTTGCTTGGTGCTGGGCACGGGCTTTGACCCATAATTAGTTACGCTTGCCTGTTCCTTTATAATGCTATGTAAGTTGTAGTACATGGAGAAAATATAATATCAATTCTCCTCTCTCTCTCTCTGTGTGTGTGTGTTCCCTTTCCCTCTGCCACTCTTGAATTTTCCCTTCCATCTCTGTCACTGTCTTTCTTCTCTTCGGCTGAACTGCCCTCCCCCTTACTCTCTAGATTTCTCTCTACATTTTCCTTCTCTGTTCATCTTAAACGCTGCAATCGTCGGCGCCATCCACTATGATCACATCAAGGCCACTATAGATTTACTAATAAAGAGGAAGCAACCGATGGTCAATTCCACATCTTCCTTGAGACGAATTCCAGAGGCTGTCGGACTAATTGAAGAGAGTGAGCATGTGGGATCTGTTGCTAAGGAAGTGACTAAGGTCACCCCTATTCCAACATCACTACTTGCTTCATATGATGTTTCGATCATTCTTTCACCTCTGCCTGAGGAGTCATTGCCCAACATTGTCACAACTTTTATTGAAGGGACTTCTTGGATAAGTGAGATTCATTCTATGGAGGTTGTGGAGATGTCCTTACTTGTGTTCTCAGAGGCCCCAGAGACTAACATGACCGAGGGGGTTGCTGTAGAACTTCAGGCTGAAACTGCACATGAGCATTCTTTTGAGCCCTGAGAGCCCAATCTCCATATCGATATTGAGACCGAGGGTTGAATCGTCATAGATGAGGTTGAAGAGGCAGAAGTTAACATAATGCCTGAGGAAGTGGAGGAAGATGTTATGGTGGTCGGTCAAGGGTCTACAAGAGCTGAGGCCCAAACCGCTCTCGAGGTTTGTACAGACGATGCAACTCGTGGGAAGATTTTTGAGGTAACTATCTGTAACATTCTTTAACTTCCAAATCATCCTTTTTTGTATACTAACTGATTTTATTTCCTTTGTAGTTATAAGAAATGATAAGTCGTCTTGTTGAGGGTGCAAAAGGACTTGCTCACGACAATGTGGAAAGGGAGAAGTTATTGACTACTAAGGGATATATCTATGAACTTGAGCATGAATTGGCTGATACGAAGCAAAAACATGGCCTCCTCAGAGAGAAGTATTCTAAAGTGGAGGGTGAGTTTTCTTCCTTAATCCATCCTGAGGACATTGTGAAGATATCCAAGAGCAGCTACTAGAAAGGTATAAACCTCTGTAGACATATCATCCAAATCTTTGCTCCTGACATTCCTATTTATGCATTTCAAATGAAGAATGTCAGTACTAGTCATAGTTTTGAGGTGTTATCCTTCTTGTGGACGATAAAGATACTTTGGAACTAGTGCCAAAAACTTCTAGGCGTCATCTTTCATTGTAATTAATTGGAGCTTTGTACATGTAATTATTTTATTAATTAATGAAATACATTTATAAAATTTTGGCTCTCTCTGTATTTTGGTTGGACACTTTATATGTCAGACTCTTTGTATTACTTACGTTCAACTTGACTTATGAGTCATATTTGTAACTTAAGTTTTTTTCAAAACCATATTCAGCCGATAATACTACCTCAAAGGTCTTTGTATGCATGCTTTTGAGAAAGCCCCCCATGTTTTTGTCCTCGGCCTCATTTGGACCGCTTGATGACGTGATCAAGTTTTAAGTATTGACTTCATATGAGTCGCTTAGTAACGTGATTGAGTTTCTCAAACCAATGGTCCTCGGTACATGTGAATGAAATTTACCTGACTTAGGGGAAAGTCTAGGCTATGCATAAATACGAAAGACAATTAAACAT
>JAOVVI020007278.1:0-14653 GCA_028571085.2 Nepenthes alata | reverse complement strand
AAAGAGAAAGACTCTAAAAATAACAATAATAAAAAAATAAGTAAAATATAAAAATAAGTAAGTTATTATTAAATATATATATTTATTTATTTTTATAAATTATAATATTAAAAATATTTCACGAACTAAACTAATATAATTTATTTTTTATGATAATTTATATATTTTATATATTAGGGACATAATGAACGCATACCTAGCCCAACACAGTTAATCAGGTGCCATATTGGGCTAAAATATTTGTATCTCGTGTTGGCTCAGTATGCCCTATTGACCACCAAGTTTTAAGGAAGGAGTTGGGCATGGATTGACCCAATCGACTGACATTTCCAACAACCAAGGCCCACAGTACGCACACAGGCCCGTCATCCTTCTTCCTAGTCTGGATAGGATTGTCTTTTCCAATTAACAGTAAGCATGACTGTTTTAACTACCCCACGTTATACTCTTGCCAACCCCATTAACAATGGATTTACGTTGATATTTTGTAACTTGATTAATAGATGGGCGTTTAGGGTTGCAGGTGAAGACATGGAACCCAATTTTAATATACTTGAACCTGACTTATTGACACCTCAGTTTATATCGGAATAATCTTCTCATATTCAAATTAGCATAAGAAATCAAACCGTCTTAATTGATATATATATACCGTCAAGCTATGATCATAACCCAATGCACTGCACGGGATCATTTGGCTTATCTAATCCCACATAAATTTAATTAACATTTTGCCTATGTGACGATGCTCAATTGATGTTCCGTGTGCCCGATTGTTTTGTATGGCAAATAGTAGATTTATTAATAGATGTCCTCACTTTCATTTGTTTACCGGTGCTAACAAATAAATTTATGCCCCTGAGCTAAGGAAGTTAGAAAGTTTGTG
Organism: Nepenthes alata; assembly: GCA_028571085.2. Lineage (NCBI taxonomy): Eukaryota > Viridiplantae > Streptophyta > Magnoliopsida > Caryophyllales > Nepenthaceae > Nepenthes > Nepenthes alata. The sequence continues at coordinate 13,767 of JAOVVI020007278.1, read as the reverse complement.
GAAGCCGGCGTCCTATGAAATGGCCAGAGAATATCACCGATGACAACTTATTTCATTGAACCTGCTAGTGTGAGATTTTCGTGTCACTAATTTGTTAGTTTTACATCAAACGAATGGATCATCACGTGGTTTATTTGATTTCGACTGATGAATTCATTTGAGTAAATGATTAGAGTGGCGTAGGAGAACAGCACCTAAGGAACGCTTGATAGTATGTGCTTTTAATAGCAGTTGCATCTAAGGGATGCATAAGGTTACGCTCATGCGTCAATTCTAATAAGTCCTCAACGTCACTTAATGTATAAAATTTTTGATGTTATTTTTAGGTTAAAATTTGAAACAGTTAAATATAATGGGTGTCATACAAATATAGAGAAGAAAAAAAAAAGAGAAGATAAAGATTCTTAATATCCAATTGAGATTCGATTCAAATTTTATTCTTTATCAAATTCAGATATATTATTTTAGTTTTAGTCATAGGATATTTTACTAATTAATTATTTATTTTTTAATTATATTTTTTTCTTGTGGGTTTAGATATTTGGCGGGTTATATTTAATCGATTATTTATACAGATTGTTATGAATAACTTTAGAATATTATTATTTAAAACTATACATTTTAAAGTAGATTTAACCATAATTTATTATTTATTAAATAAGAAAAAAAATTTATATTAAATATTATTATTGAACTTGTATACTTAATTATATATTATTATTAAATATGCTCGCACAAAAATTGATGGAATATTTTATTACGCATGTAGTGTGTTTTTAATTCTAATAGGATATTATTATTAAATTTATTATTGTTATTTTAATAATATAAATATATTTGTTTTGTACATTTCAGAAAAACATAAGAAAAAATTATTTCATATTTGTTTTAAAAAAAAAATTAAATGTGAGATTTTGGACCCAGGGAATCAAACGATAACCTCTTGCATTGGAGGTGCTCCTACTCACCTTGCATAAAAACTCTCCTCATTCCCATTTTCTCAACTATTGAAACATCATCAACGATACATTATCTTGTCTATTTATTTAAATTAATAAATTTATTTAAAAATAAATTAAAATATACACATCATATCAGTAAAAAAAAAATGTTTCAAAAATTGGTTAAAAAGTACCTTCAAATATTTCTCTTCATTATATACAAGAGCTCCTTTAAATCCAACGGTCAAAAATCCCTGCTCTTACACAGCTTCACTTTTACATTTTTGGGATAATCCACTTAATTATATAAATGGAAAAAAAGTATCTATTTTTTTTTCTTGTTATCTCATATTTTAATCTTTATTTCTTTACTTCTATTTTCTTTTAATTTTTTGGCACTCAAATGAGAAAAAATATTTTTTTTTATTAAAATTAAGTTTTCTATATGTGATTTTATGACAACATTTAGATTAAAATTATTTTCCTATTATTTATTTATTTTTAATATCAAACATATTATTTTTTTTTTAAAAGAAAGCTATTGCAAAGTTTCAATGATGGATCGAGAAAGCTGTTATCTGAACTTAATTTATAATATTCTAAGTGTTTAAAATCATATCTTTTGTTATTTTTCAGAACTTTGCTGAAATTCCATGAATTATAAATAAAATATGAGTAATTTTACCTATATTGTAAACTAAATAAAAATTGACTGTGTTGAAATGCCATTCACATAGCAGTCCGCTTACGTTTAATCTTTGAAAATTTATATTTGTAATCTAATTTCTTACTTATTATGTATCGAAATTATTACATCAGTCAGAATAACTAATTTTAAATAAAACACCACCTTGCACTTTCCTCTATTATGGTCGGCTCTCCTTCCACATAGTAATTTCAGTAACAAAATTACATAATTTGAGAGTAAAAATTATATTTTTCTAATTTTAATTGCTAGTTTTATACATTATTTTGTTAGAATAAGATTTATGCATAAGAAACTTATACTAATTTATTATATTTGATTGTCTTTTGAAATAAATAAGGCATATCAAACATATCATATATCTTATTAAAGAATTAAATAGTTTCCATAAAATAAACTTAAAACACAGATAAAAAAAGTTATAAAATTATCGAATAAAACATACGTTATATATCATATGTATTGAGATCTGTTTGTTTATTTTTTTATGAAAAATATGATTTTTTATAGAAAAATATTTTTTTAAAAAATAATTTATAGTTATATTTTATTTTTAATATTTATTATGTATAAAAAAATAAAAAATTTTATCTAACGACTCATACATGAGCATGGGTTGCCGCTAGCAACAGTAGTTTAAGGCGTTGCATATCAACAATTGTACTAAATAAATTTGGAAGCTTAATAATAAATAATATATGAGTTATAAAATTCAGACTTAAATTTTTAATAATTTAATATATATATATAAATATTAAAAAATATAAAAAATATTTTTATAATCACCAAACGTTAAGAAACATGAAAATATATTTTGTATAAATTATTTTTTTCATGAAACAAATCTTGCGCTTTTCTTCTTTCAGCTAGCAAAAATAAATAAACTCACTCTTGAGCTTTTAATATTCGTTTTTTAATGCGAGGAGTAACTTTAAAGCAGTTCCATCCCCAACGGCTACTACAGCGTGGCACACCCCTACCCTATATAGCTGCTATTTAGAACCCTTGGATCGAAAACCATCGCACGGTTGTCATTTCAAATAGGAAAATTTGACCGTTGTATGTGAAACGCCATGCCCTTCTCTAAGCTTACAAAAAGGGGTTTCTTCTTCGCTCTTGCCCACTTCTTATGTGCACACTCCAACGGGTAGGAATTACAGAGAGAAAGAGGGGAGCGCGAGAGAGAGAGACTGCAGGACAGAAGAAGGAAGAGAGGTGGTCGCCATAGGTTTTTCTTAATTAAACGACATCATCAGGAATCAAAATGGCTTCAAGACCCATTCTTCAACAAGCCAAAGGTTTCTCTCTCGATCTTATCTCAATATAATCTATCCATGTTCTCTGATCTTCAGCGGTTTACTTCCGTAATTTGTTGATTTCAAAAATTGTCTCTAATTTGATCGATGAAATGGGGGTCTCTTCTACCCTTACGAGAAATCTCAAATATTAGATGGCAGTTTTTATGGGTTCCGTTCTTTCTTGTTTACGTTAGAATATAGAATCTTCGATTTGAAATTCTTTCATTGCTTTCCTTGGAAAATGTTCAAATCCAGTTGTTCTTTTCTCTTCATGTTTGATGTATTGCCTTTATGAATATTCTCAAACAATCAGTCATCTCTATAATCTCTCGATCTTTCACTTATGGCCAGTCTTGGTTGGGGTTTATCTTTTCAACAAACCCTCTTACAGATTATCGTATTTTATGAGTTTGATGGGGTTTTCATATAGAGATCTGTTAACTTGTTCCCTGTTTTTGGTTTTATCTTTTTAAAAAACCCACTTACGGATTATCTTATTTTATGTGTTTGATGGGGTTTTCAAACAGAGATTTGTTAACTTTTTCCCTGTTTTTAATATAATTTCCTCTTGGATAAAATGGATATTCTTAGGGGAAGAGGCAGTAGGCGGTGGAAAACAAAAGAAGGTTGGTGCGGAAGGAAGGAACAGAAGAGCCCCCCTCAATGATATTGGCAACGTAGTCACCGCCAGAGTACCTGAAGGCAAGCCAATGGCTCAGATTTCCCGTCCCATTACAAGGTCTTACTCCCCTGTCCTCACACACAAAAAAAAATAAATAAATAAAACCCTCTAGTCTGTAGAAGTTTGCTAATTGATAACTACTACAAATCACAGTAATGTTGCTTTCCAGTCTTGCTTTTTCTGATTCATCTTTCTTCTTGACATAGGAGTTTCTGTGCCCAGTTACTTGCTAATGCACAAGCCAATGTAGCAGCAGGGAACATCAAGGTTGTCTTCCCAAACAAATTAAGATCATTCTTGAATCTGTAATTCGAATTTGATTCGTGACTGCTCATTGATTGCTGCGTTCTATGGATGGTGAAATTTATTGCAGAAAGGCAATGGACTACCCAATTTTCATCCTAATGAGGAGGCTGAAATGGGCAAAAAGGCTGGTGGAGCACAGAAGCTGGCTCAGAAGAAAGTTATCACCAAGCCAAAGCCCGAAGAAGTAATAGAGATTAGTCCAAACACAGAAGAAATCAAGGAAGAAAGGCCAGCAGTAAATGAAAAGACCAGCACCTCTAAATCTGCTAGAAAGAAACTTCCAACCATGACTTCCCTCCTCACTGCTCGAAGCAAGGTTAATTTCACAGACCATCTCAATTTATGGCTTTTCTTTGTTGTATTTCTGCCATTGTTGGGTGAACTCGTTGACCCACTTTTGCAGGATGCTTGTGACGTGTCTGACCATAAGCAAAAGGATCCAATCATTGACATTGATGCAGGTGATGCTGATAATGAGTTAGCTGTTGTTGAATATGTTGAGGATATCTACCAATTCTACAAGTCAGTTGAGGTATGGCAATTGAGAATGATGTTGAAGATTGACATTGAGCGATGTTGACGATTGAATGGTTGATTCTTTGGAATTTTCTTTGTAGGACGAGAGCCGTATTCATGACTACATGGAATCACAGACTGACATCAATGAAAAGATGAGAGCGATTCTAGTTGATTGGCTGATTGAAGTTCATAACAGATTTGAACTTATGCCAGAGACTCTATATCTCACCATCAACTTGGTCGATCGGTTCCTCTCTGTGAAAATGGTGCTGAGGAGAGAACTTCAGCTTGTGGGCATCAGTGCCATGCTCATAGCCTGCAAATATGAAGAAATCTGGGCCCCTGAGGTAATAACGTCATCTTCATTTGGCCGTTATTATAATATCTTTGCGCAATCAGTTTCCCTCTCAAATTGAAATTGAGATGGCGAGGGTGCTTTTTAATGGGAGGAATGAAACTTTTGCAGGTTAATGACTTTGTGTGCATATCAGATAGAGCATATAGCAATGAACAGATTCTGAAAATGGAGAAAATGATTCTTGATCGATTAGAGTGGAATTTGACTGTCCCCACACCTTATGTCTTCCTCGTCCGATTCATCAAAGCTTCGATTGCTGACAATGAAGTAAGTGCTGAAAAATTAGAACTCTCATTCCAATACATTGCTCTTCATGATTTCAGATTTCAATGGATTTGTTTGCGAATGCAGGTGGAGAACTTCGTTTATTATATAGCTGAGCTTGCTTTGATGCAATATGCCAGCAGAGTATACTGCCCGTCTATGATTGCTGCCTCGGCAGTCTATGTTGCTCGTTGCACCTTGAGCAAGACCCCCCTTTGGACGGAGACGCTCAAACTGCATACCGGGTTTTCCGAGCCACAGCTGATGTAAGCAGTGACAAGGCCATGTTTTTGTTGTCTCGTTTTTCCATTATTTTTTTTAGTGAAACTGACTGTGGGTATTGTGTGAATCTCAGGGATTGTGCTAAGTTGCTGCTTAGTCTTCATTCATCTGCAGCAGGAAGCAAGCTGCAGGTCGTTTACAGCAAATACTCAAAGGCTGAGAAATGTGCCGTGGCTTCCATTTCACCTGCCAAATCTCTCCTGGCGGCGGCTGCAGCTGCGTCATTCTCATAATTGTGAGAGATGTGTTTCTGTCACTGTTTTTTTCCTTCTGACAGTTTGAAAACGATCCGATCCGTCTGTTTCCTTTGCTTCTTTTATTTTCATTATTCATTCTTCAATGTATGAAAGCATGATCGTCCTCAATTAGTGGTTCAAATTATACAAAGGGGGACATTTGCTGAAAAATTATGACAAGGATTTAAGTTCAAAAAGATGGTTCAAATTATACATGAGTCTAAGTTTTGAGGTGAGATGGGTTGCAATTTTCGAGTAACTTCTTGAATGAGAAAAATATAAATTGTCCATTAGGAAAACAAAAACAATCAATAGTCAATTTTATAGGTTGTTACAAAATTATAATCTATTTTATTTTGCCCACATGCTTTTTAATTTTTTTATTAGTGGTTGGTTACAAAAGACAGGTCTCAATGAAATATTTTTTAATTTTTGGTCAATTTAATTTGATTCCATAAAATATTAAATAATAATTTGGAGAAAAGGATAGATCTTAATAAAATATTTTTATATATAATTTTCATGGTTTTGAATTTTTGGTCAATTACATTATTTCTATATAATTTTTCTAAGGATATATGTGAGGCCAGCCATTTCCCCCACATTAAATTTAGCTAAAAATTAACAAAGTTCAATGTCATTATTATAAAAAATTAACAAAGATGTGGCTAAAATCTCTACAATGAGGTTTTCCATGTTATTTATGCAATTTTAGCTGATATAGATTTTGCTATGAGACCCTTCTTCCCCCAATGAAGAAATAAATTCTTTCGACTCTCATTTGCTCAAACAAAATGTTAATAGAAAAATTTGCATGTATGATTTTACCTCAAGCTTTTGATATGAGACTGTTTCTCCTAATGAAATAAAATAAAATACAAATGAGATATGAAAAATAAATTCACGAGACTTTCATGCTCCAGCAAAATATTGTCAAAAAAATTTGTATATTATTCACGAAACTTTGATGCCATTCCCAATAAAATAAAATAAGTAAGATGAGAAAAAAAAAAAATTCTCTGGGCTCATATGACAAATAAAATAAACTTTTAATGTCTTTTCTTATAAAAATAAAATTTAACTCCAATGAAATTAAAATAAAAATGCAAGCAGAATATTAACAAAGTGTAAAATTATAAACATAACTTCTAATAATAACTAAAATCTTAAAGTGTAAATTATTTAAATAATATTTTAGTGTATAAATTTGATGCGTACCTGGATTCGACTTCGAACAGATTCGAATTCTTCTTGGATGGCTCGATCCGGTTCCGTTCACTGAGTGCGGGAGGTAGTCCCACCGATAACACTACGACACTCAAGTCAGTAAAACAGTCTTTGAAGAAAGGAACAGAGAGCTTGAGGGTTAAGCGAGGGGGATGAGGAGTGTGAGGATCCAGATGTAAGAGAGACGCGAGACCCTTCTTGTATCTGGATGGTGGGAAGGTAGTAAACGACCGTGAGGGCTCGCTTGTTACCTTGGAGATGATGGAGGTTCTGTGAGCTTCTCGTGGCTGAGAGAGAGCTCGTTAGAACACTTAGAATATTTTGAGGTGATTGCTCGTCAGGAAGCCTGGAAGATAGTGTGTTTTAGTCTCAATGAAAGTGTCCAAGAGAACATGGAAGAGAGCGTGCCCAGAATGAGGGTTCTCGGGCTCATTTATGGTTGAGGGGGTGATTCTCTTTCTTTGGAAGGCAGGATCCCCTATCTCCACCGTGGCTGGCTTGCCTTCTGGAGCATACGCCAGTTGCCAAGGTGGGTGTGATAGTTTCCTTGAGTGGCGGCCAACAGCTTTCCAAGTTTGTTTCCTTCCTTCTTAATATGTTACCGTTGGAGTGCATTGGCGGGCAAGATACTGTCAGTATCCTTTTAGAATCAGGGAAGACGCGTGGAAGGCTATGGCTGGCCGCCGGATAAGTCATGGGCCCAAACAGTGTAGACCCATTACTGTAGAAAGGTATTATTTGGGCCCAATACGTAAGGAGAAGACGGTCAATGTCTGAGTTGACCGTCGGAGTATTGGCCGCCTTCGTGGTGAACGAAGGGAGCTCCGCCAGCGATCCACTAATGGGCTGTGGGCCACAGTGGAATGGGCCCATTACTGTAGGAAAGCTTCTAAATGCCCAGTTTAGCTTCGCGCGACGGTCAACATCGAGTTGACCGCCTGCGAGCAAGTTGGCCGCCAAGACGGTCAATGCCTGCGTTGACCGTTTTGGTTATTGGGCTTTCCAGTTTCTGGGCCCGCCTTCTTTAGTGGGCCGCAAGAACGTTGACCGTTCTACTTGGGCTCTCGTTGACTTCTCTTTGGGCCAGCCCATTTTTGGTGTACCCATCAGAAATAATATATAGTTACCTACCTACAAGTTGTGATAGTGGTAAGCCTTTAGTTATGTAAAAATAATTATAATTTAAACTTCGATATCCGACCCTTATTAGTGACATTATCCCCGATATTTGATTCTTATATGTTTCAGGGGATTTTAATATTTTTCATATTATTATTCATTTAATTTTTTCTTAGATGTTATATTTGTAAATTTTTGCACAAGTATACTATGATTTCAGCATTCATATATTTTTTGGTGTTCTAATATTTATATGTGGTTTTTACATATTTTATCAAAATTTTATTATTATAGACAATTTTAGATTTTGATCATATCTATTGTCGCTTAAATGATTTATTTGATATATATATAAAAATATTTTTATTAAGTGTTAGACTCATTTTAGTTTCATATTTGCTAACCTTTTAGGTTAGCAGGTTTAGACATACTCATAGGGATTTTGGATTGTTAGAGTCATGTTTCTAATTGACAATTTTTGTGACATTATGTACTAGTATATCGGTCTATTCCGCCCTCCAGTCGCTCGAGCCCGTCCAAAGCCTCATCACCCTCCGTGTGCTCGCTACCCGCTTGATCCTAAAAAACAGAATGGACCCCACTCACTAGGCGCCTCCCTCACGCTCGAGCCTATATTCCAGAATAAACCCTACTCGCTGGGCGCCGCCCCAATCTCAAGCGCACATAGGGTTTCTCTGGAAACCCTCTGTGTGCCTGCCGCTCAAGCTCGAGCGGTGTGGCAACGAGCATATTTTTAAACGCAAACTTTGAGTACTCTGTAAATATCCACCTTATATTTTGGGAACCCTAATAAGTCAAAAATGACTCTAGAGAGTTTATTATCGTGCCTCTTTCGAGAAGAAAGTTATTTATGCTCCATTGCTATTACTTCTTTGAGAAAACCTAAAGTTACAAGATTAATCTTCATGTGAAAATAAATTTTCTTATCACCTTACATTAACCATTGAAACACTTCCTTCTACCTTTGTTGGAGACGATAGTTTGTGAAGAAGGAGCCCCGATCGTGTTCGACAATTCAAGTGGTTCGAGAGGGAAGATTGACGTGAAGACTGGAAGGTGTCCAATTTTGTTGCCGCGGGCAAATCCAAGGAGTTCCTTGGTAGGGATCACAAGACGGGAGTAAGTCCGCTAGGTTAGCGCATCGTTATCACCTAGTCTGTAAGTTGATTTTTATAGTGCATTGCTTCCCTGGCCGTTGTAATCCAGAGGATTTTTTTCTCAATTTTCATGGGTATCAAGTTTTTTCTTTGTAACAAAAAATCGTGTCTTTATATTATTGCTTACGTTTTTTTATACTTTTGCATGATTGATTAGTATCATTGGCATCTAGATCTAAATATTCTTTATGTATATTGAATATTTATTATTTACTACTTCTGATATTTTTATTGGGGTCAAAACTTGATTACGTTAGTACAAAGAGTGCTTTTTTAATTTGTATCAGAGACTTACTCCGATCCACGACCCTGCTCTAGATGCCTACTAGTCAATCTCTATCCGTTCCTCTCTATTTTAATGGGAGCAATTATGCATACTAAAAAGTACGTATGAGGGCATTTTTAAAATCAATGGATGAGCGCTTGGGTAAGTACCCAAGTTGGGTGGACTCCACCAACTAGTTCCATTGGTAACTAACCAAAAGTCTTATCTTTATGGACCAAAGAGGAACTTGATGCATGTAATTGAAACAGTAATAGACTACATGCTATTTTAATTGCTGTATATCCCGATGAATTTAAACGCATCTCAATTTGTGAAAAATTAAAAGAAGCATGGGATATTCTTGAGATTACCCATGAAGGCACGAAACTTGTCAAAAATTTAAAACTGTAAATGCTCACCATCAATTTTGAAGAAATACGAATGAAAGATGACGAGACCTTTGATGAATTTTATGCTAAATTGAACGACATTATCAATTCTACATTCAATCTAAGAGAATGCATTCCTAAAAATAGAATTGTCCAAAAAGTTTCTCGAGCTTTGCCTGAACGATTTAGACCAAAGGTTACGGCCACTGAAGAAAGCAAAGATTTAGATAATTTAAAAATAGAAGAACTTGTTGGGTCCCTTCAAACCTATAAGCATATTATTCTCCAATGTAAAAGAAACAAATCAATTTCCCTGAAAACTATAAAGCAAAAGAAAGATCGTCACTAGGACGATGAGTCATGTAGTGATGATGATTTTGCTCTGTTCGTTAAAAATTTTAAAAAAAATCTTCAAAAATAAAAATAGCAAACAGCATTTCAAAGGCACTAATCTGCCTCAATATTCATTCAAAAAGGATACAAAGGAGTCCAAAGATATTAAAAATATGAAATCTCAAGGTATCTAATGTCATGAATGCCACGGTTTCGGTCATATCTGGACTGAGTGCCCTAATTTTGAACGTCAAAAAGGAAAAGCTTTAACTGTGTCTCTAACGGATGGTGAAGATGATGCAAATCACAATGAACATTCCTCTGAAAATGGAAAAGTAAATTATATGGCATTCAAGACATCCATAATTAGTGGTGACGAAGCCTCCAGTGCACCTCCCAAACAGTCAAATTCTTATCGTGAAGAATCTGGTTTTGATAGGCTTCAGACACTTATGATAAACTTTTTAGAGAATATTTGAAAGTGAAGAAAATGAATAAAAACATGAATAATAAACTCATTGCCTTGGAAAGAGAAAATGATGAAGTGACAACAAAATTAAAGGGTGCCACTGTTACTCATCCTGATCTGGAAGTAAAAAATAGCTCATTGATCGTAAAAATTAAGACTCTAGAAGTGGAACTTGAGAACACTAAGAACAATCTGAAGAAATTTTTAAGCGAAATCCAAAAACTTGATTACATATTAGGAATTGAAAAGTGACTGGAAATAAAAAGGGTCTGGGATATGTTGAGAAAATCTCCCAACATAGTCCACTACCTAAAACTGTTTTCGTTCCCACCACTCAAAGTTCTCTAAAAAATATTACCACACCCAAAGTCATTGAGACCGTGTCTCAACATGTGAAGAAAAGATCTGACTCAACTTATTTGCCTAATCGTCACAATCAAAGATCTATGAATAGTTCTGCAAGACCTAAATGTGTGCCTACCTATCATACGTGTAAAAAAGTAGGTCACATTTGCCCTGATGCTATACCGTGAATCTTTTGTAAAATAAAAAAAAAAGGGCTGAACATGAATAAACTCATCAATCACATTCAGTAATTGAATGTTCAAGTTACACGACTAAATCAGAAAGTAAATTTAGGGAAAAAAATTTGGGTAAAGAAAAGTGAGCTGTAACACTTTTCCCAAACACATCATTGCCAAGTTGCTCACATAGCCTTAAAATCTCAAAATCAATCTCTGTGGTACTTGGATAGGGGATGCTCACGACACATGTGTGGAAATAAAACCATGTTCTCCCCAATGTCAGACCATCCTGATGGGACCGTCATTTTTGGTGATGGCTCAAGAGCCCTAATTCTTGGTCGTGGCTTGATATGTATTTCTGGTCTCTCAAAGTCCTATGATGTCTTGTATGTATCAGGGTTGAAATCAAATCTTCTCAGTATTAGTCAATTTTGTGATGAAAACTTTGAGGTCCAATTCTTTCAAGATAAATGCTACATCTATAACACAAATGGCTCAATTGTTTTAGAGGGCAAGCAAACTCCTAAAAATCTTTATGGTATTGAGCCAAACAATATTCTTGAATACAAGGCCGCTAAAATTGACATCACTGAATTGTGGCATCAATGCCCTGGTCACTTAAATTTCAAAAGCCTATCAAAACTTTCACAGAAGAGTTGTGTTGAAGGGCTTCCCAAACTATCAAATCTAAAATATCATGTGCGTGGCCCTTGTCAATTAGGCAAACAAATTAGAACAAGTCACTCATCTCATAGTGACATCCACACCTTTTGGCCTCTTGAACTAATTCATATGGACATTATGGGCCTTCCAGAATCGAAAGTTTAGGTGGCAAAAAATACATCTTGGTAGTTGTGGATGATTACTCTAGGTATTTGGGGATTGCCCTCATTCGTGAAAAATTTGACACTTTTGACTAAGTAAAATTCCTATGTAAAAAACTTGCTAATGAACAAGGCACGTATATCATTAGAATTTGTAGTGACCATGGCAAGGAGTTTGAGAATTCAAATTTTGAAACAATTTGCAATGGTGAGGGAATTCTCCATGAATATTTTTCTCCGATCACCCCTCAACAAAATGGAATTGTTGAACATAAAAATTGGGTTATTCAAGAAATGGCCAGAATTATGATGCAATGTAAAAATATTTCCATACACTTCTGGGACGAAACTATAAGTACGGCCTGTCACATCATAAACATGGTCTACCTAAGACCAATGAGAGACACAACTCCTTATGAACTTTGGAAAGGAAAGAAATCCAATGTTAAGTACTTTTATATCTTCGGCTGTCAATGTTTTATCCTTCGTGATTAGGAAAACTTAGCTAAGTTCGACTCCAAAAGTGATGAAGGAATATTTTTGGGATACTCTCTCACTAGTCGAGCCTATCGCGTCTTCAACATACGCACTCAAAGGGTTATGGAACCCATAAATATTGTTGTGTGTGACACTCTTATTGATCATCCTGAAAACACTGATTGTTCACATAAAGAAGATGATCATGATGACTCCTCACCCAACTTACCATTTTTTGATATTGAGCAAGTAACTCCTACCCCTATTTCTACAAAGGAACCCTCTAACCGAGTTACCCTAAATCATCCAAAGGACATTATGTTAGGCGATGTCAATGAAAGTATGAGGCTGCGTCGCTGCATTCTAAATCAACTTGCCTATACCTATTATGTTTCTCACATCGAACCAAAAAGGGTAGAAGAGGCCTTGTTCGATGCGTGCTGGACAAATGCCATGCATGGGAAACTAAATCAATTTGTGAGGAATGATGTCTGGATCCTGGTTCCACGTCCTACCCATATAAATATCATTGGAACCAAGTAAATTTTTAAAAATAAGACCGATGAAAATAAAAACATCACCCGCAACAAAGCTCGCCTTTTTGGTCAAGGATATACTCAGGTGGAAGGCATTGACTATGACGAGACTTTTGCCCCTATGGCCCATCTCGAGTCTATTCGTATTCTTCTCTCTGTTGCATATACCATGGATTTTAAATTATACCAAATGGATGTCAAAAGTGCATTCCTTAATGGGTTCATACAAGAAGATGTCTTTGTTGAACAACCGAAAGGTTTTATGATTCCTGCTTTTCCAGATCCTGTGTACAAACTCAATAAGGTGCTCTACGGCCTGAAGCAAGCTTCCAGAGTTTGGTACAAACGTCTTACATCGTACCTTTGTGATCATGGTTTTATTCGAGGGAGTGTTGATAAAATATTATTTGTTCAAATGATTGACAAATGTATATTGGTTGCCCAAATTTATGTTGATGACATCGTTTTTAGCGCTATGGTAGACTACTGTGCTCATTCCTTTGCACAATGTATGGCCCCCGAATTTAAAATGAGTATGATCGGAGAACTTACGTACTTCCTTGGCTTGCAAATTCGACAACTCCCTCACGTTACCTTTATTTCTCAAGCCAAATATGCTAAGGACCTTGTTAAACGTTTCAATCTTGATAACTCCAAACATACTCGGTCCCCATGAGCACCTCCTCCAAGATGGATCATGATCCTGTAGGCAAGAGCGTCGATCCCTCTCTTTATAGAAGCATGATCGGTAGTCTCTTGTACTTGACAGCTAGTCGACCCGACATTGCGTTTAGTGTCGGTGTTTGCGCCCGTTATCAATCTGTTCCAAAAGAA
>JAOVVI020007277.1:871-14980 GCA_028571085.2 Nepenthes alata | reverse complement strand
GACGCATTTTATGGAAAATTGTTAGGTCTTCCAAGCCCAAAGCGGGCAATATCCACAATAGTCCCTGATGGAATCAGAGACAGGGCTGTACCATGTAGGGCAATGTCCCACATCAGCTTTATAAAGGGGAACAATTCGCTTAAAGGAGCTGGGTGTCACTTTCCTTGGTGGACGTGTTTTGAGAAAAATCATGAGGGATTCATGGACCAAAGCGGACAGTATCCACGATGGTTCCTGATGGTATCAGAGACAGGGCCGTGTCACATAGGGCAATGTCCCACATCGGCTTTGGAAAGGGGAACGATTCCCTTAAAGGCGCTGGGTATTCCTTTCCCATGTGGACGCGTTTTGAGGAAAACTATTAGGTCTTCCACATCCAAAGTGGACAGTATCCACAATGGTCTCTAATGGTATCATAGACAGGGTCGTGCCATGTAGGGCAATGTCCCAAATCGGCTTTGGAAAGGAAAAATAATTTGGTTAATGGTGCTTGGTATCCCTTTCCATAATGGATGTATTTTGAGGAAAACTGTGAGGTCTTCCAAGCCCAAAGCAGGCAATATCCACAATAGTCCCAGATGGAATCAGAGATAGGGCCGTACCATGTATGGCAGTGTCCCACATCGGCTTTATAAAGGGGAATGATTCGCTTAAAGGAGATATGTATCACTTTTCCTGGTGGACATGTTTGGAGAAAAATCATGAGGGATTCATTGCCCAAAGCGGACAGTATCCCCGATGGTCCTTGATGATATCAGAGACAGGGTCATGCCACGTAGGGCAATGTTCTACATCGGCTTTGGAAAGGGGAATGATTCTCTGAAAGGCGCTGGGTATCCCTTTCCTTGTGGACGCATTTGGAGGAAAATCGTGAGGGCTTCTAGACCCTCACGGGTGGGTTTGGAAAGGGGAAAGATTCGCTTAAAGGTGCTGGATATCCCTTTCCCGGGTGGACGCGTTTGGTAGAAAACTGAGTACCTCCAGGCCCAAAGCAAATAGTATCCATGATTTTTCATGATCGTATCAGAGACAGGGCCATGCCATGTAGGGCAATGTCCCACATCGGCTTTGGAAAGGGGAACGAGTCCCTTAAAGGCACTGGGTATCTCTTTCCTCGTGGACATATTTGGAGGAAAACTGTGAGGGCTTCCAGGCCCAAAGTGGATAGTATCAACGATGGTTCCTGATGGTATCAGAGACAGGACCGTGCCATGTAGGGCAATGTCCAAAATGACTTTAGAAAGGGGGAACGATTCGTTTAAAGGCACTGGGTATCCATTTCCTTGGTGGACGTATTTTGAAAAAAATCGTGAGGTATTCCAGGCCCAAAGTGGATAGTATCCACAATGGTCCCCGATGGTATCAGAGACAGGGCCGTGCTATGTAGGAAAATATCCCACATCGGCTTTGGAAAGGGAAACTATTCGCTTAATGGTGCTGGGTATCCCTTTCCCTGGTGGACGCGTTCGGAAGAAAATCGTGAGAGCCTCCAGGACCAAACCGGACAGTATCCATGATGGTCCCTGATGGTATCTGAGACAGGGCCTTACCATGTAGGGCAATGTCCCACATCGGCTTTGGAAAGGGGAACAATTTCCTTAAAGGCACTAGGTAACCCTTTCCTCGTGGACGCGTTTGGAGGAAAACCTTGTGGGCTTCCAGGCCCAAAGCGGATAGTATCCACGATGGTCCCCGATGGTATCAGAGACATGGCCGTGCCATGTAGGAAAATGTCCCACATTGACTTTGGAAAGGGGGAACGATTCACTCAAAGGCGCTGGATATCACTTTCCCTGGTGGATGCATTTTAATAAAAACTGTTAGGTCTTCCAAGCCCAAAGCGGGCAATATCCACAATAGTCCCTGATGGAATCAGAGACAGGGGCGTACCATGTAGGGCAATGTCCCACATCGGCTTTATAAAGGGAAACGATTCGCTTAAAGGAGCTGGGTATCACTTTCTCTGGTGGACGTGTTTGGAGGAAAATCATAAGGATTCATGGCCCAAAGCGGACAGTATCCAAGATTGTCCCTGATGGTATGAGAGACAGGGCCATGCCACGTAGGGCAATATCCTACATCGGCATTGGAAAGGGGATGATTCCCTTAATGGCGCTGGGTATCCCTTTCCCATGTGGACGTGTTTTGAGGGAAACCATTAGGTCTTCTATGCCCAAAGCGGACAGTATCTACAATGGTCCCCGATGGTATCAGAGACAGGGTCGTGCCATGTAGGGCAATGTCCCACATCGACTTTGGAAAAGGGAAATAATTTGCTTAATGGTGATGGGTATCCCTTTACCTGGTGGATACATTTTAAGGAAAATCGTGAGGTCTTCCAAGGCCAAAGCGAGCAATATCCACAATAATCCCTGATGGAATCAGAGACAGGGCCGTACCATGTAAGGCAGTGTCCCACATCGGCTTTATAAAGGGGAATGATTCGCTTAAAGGAGCTGGGTATCACTTTCCCTGGTGGACGTGTTTGGAGAAAAATCATGAGGAATTCATGGCCCAAAGCGGACAGTGCCCCCGATAGTCCCTGATGGTATCAGAGACAGGGCCATGCCACGTAGGCCAATGTTCCACATAGGCTTTGGAAAGGGGAAGATTCACTTAAAGGTGCTGGATACCCCTTTCCCAGTTGGACGCATTTGAAAGAAAACCGTGAGTGCCTCCAGGCCCAAAGCAAATAGTATCCATGGAGTTCCTTGATCGTATCAAAGACAGGGCCATGCCATGTAGGGCAATGTTTCACATCGGATTTGGAAAGGGGAATGAGTCCCTTAAAGGCGCTGGGTATCCCTTTCATCGTGGACGCGTTTAGAGAAAAATCGTGAGGGCTTCCAGACCCAAAGCGGATAGTATCCACGATGGTCCCTGATGGTATCCGATGTAGGGCGGTGCCATGCAGGACAATGTCCAACATCGGCTTTGGAATGGGGGAACACTTCGCTTAAAGGCGTTGGGTATCCCTTTCCCTTGTGGACGCATTTGGAGGAAAATCGTGAGGGCTTCCAGGACCAGAGCGGACAGTATTCACGATGGTCCTTGATGGTATCAGAGACAGGGTCATGCCATGTAGGGCAATGTCTCACATCGGCTTTGGAAAGGGAAAAAGATTCACTTAAAGGCGTTGGTTATCCCTTTTCCAAGTGGACGTATTTTGAGGAAAATCGTGAGGGATTCCAGGCCCAAAGCAGACAGAATACACAACAGTCCCTAATGGTATCAGAGACAGCGCCGTGCCTTGAAAGGATATGTCTCACATCGGCTTTGAAAAGGGAAACAATTTGCTTAAAGGCGCTGGGTATCTCTTTCCCTTGTGTACGCATTTTGAGAAAAATCGTAAGGGCTTCCAGGACAAAAGTGGACAGTATCTACAACGGTCCCTGATGGTATCAGAGACAGGGTCATGCTATATAGTGCCAAGTCGCACATTGGCTTTGGAAAGGGGGAATAATTCGCTTAAAGGCACTGGGTATCCCTTTCCTGGTGGACTCATTTTGAGGAAAACCTTGAGGGCTCCCAGACCCAAAGCGGATAGTATCCACAATGGTCGCTGATTGTATCAGAGACAGGGTCATGACATGTAAGGCAATGTCCCACGTCGGCTTTGGAAATGGGGAACGATTTGCTTAATTGCGTTGGGTATCCCTTTCCCTGGTGGATGGACTTTGAGTAAAACTGTGAGGGCTTCTAGCTCCAAACCGGACAGTATCCACAATGGTCCTTGATGGAATGAAAGACAGGGCCATGCCATGTATGGCAATGTCCCACATCGACTTTGGAATGGGGGAACACTTTGCTTAAAGGCGCTGGGTATCCCTTTTCCTGGTGGAAAACTTTTGAGGAAAACCGTGAGGGCTCTTAAGCCCAAAGTGGACAGTATCCACGATGGTCGCTGATGGTATCAGAGATAGGGTCATGCCATGTAGGGAAATGTCTCACATCAGCTCTGGAAAGGGGGAAAGATTTGCTTAAAGGCACTGGGTATCCCTTTCCCAGGTGGATGGATCTTGAGGAAAATCGTGAGGGCTTTCAGGCCCAAAGTAGACAGTATGCACAACAGTCCCTAATGGTATGAGAGATAGGGCCATGCCTTGTAGGGATATATCCCACATCGGCTTTGCAAAGGGGAACGATTTTCAAAAAGGCGGTAGGTATCTCTTTCCCTGATGGATGCATTTTGAGGAAAACTGTGAGGGCTTCTAGGTCAAAAGCAGACAGTATCCATAATGGTCCCAGATGGTATCAGAGACAGGGCCATGCCATATAGTGCAATGTCCCACATTGGCTTTGGAATGGGGGAATGATTTGCTTAAAGGCGCTGGGTATCCCTTTCCCTTATGGACGCATTTTGAGGAAAACCGTGAGGGCTCCCATGCCCAAAGTGGACAATATACACAATAGTCGCTGATTGTATCAAAGACAGGGTCGTGTCATGTAGGGCAATGTCCCACGTCGGCTTTGGAAAGGGAGAAAGATTTGCTTAAAGTCACTGGGTATCCCTTGACCTTGTGAACTCATTTTTAGGAAAATCGTGAGGGCTTTCAAGCCCAAAGCAGACAGTATCCACAATGGTCCCTGAAGGTATCAGAGACATGGTCGTGCCCTGTAGGAATATGTCCCATATCGACTTTGAAAAGGGGAACGATTTGCTTAAAGGCGTTGGGTAT
Source organism: Nepenthes alata (assembly GCA_028571085.2). Classification (NCBI taxonomy): domain Eukaryota; kingdom Viridiplantae; phylum Streptophyta; class Magnoliopsida; order Caryophyllales; family Nepenthaceae; genus Nepenthes; species Nepenthes alata. The sequence goes on along the minus strand of JAOVVI020007277.1, from coordinate 10,301 downwards.
TTCTTTCCCTGGTGGACGCATTTTGAGGAAAACCATGAGGGCTTCCAGGTAAGAAGCGGACAGTATCAACAATGGTCCCTGATGGTGTCAGAGACAGAGTCGTGCCATATAGTGCAATGTCCCATATTGGCTTTGGAAAGGGGGAACGATTCGCTTAAAGGCGCTGGGTATCCCTTTCCCAGGTGGATGGATTTTGAGGAAAATCGTGAGGGCTTCCAGGCACAAAGCGGACAGTATCCACAATGGTCCCTGATGGTATCAGGGACAGAGTTGTGTCATGTAGGGTAATGCCCCACATCGACATTTGAAAGGGGAACAATTCGCTTAAAGGCGTTGGGTATCCCTTTCTCTTGTGGATGCATTTTGAGGAAAATTGTGAGGGCTTCCAGGCCCAAAGCGGACAGTATCTACGATGGTCCCTGATGGTATCAGAGAAAGCGCCGTACCATGTAGGGCAATGTCCCACATCGGCATTGGAAAGGGTGAACGATTCGCTTAAAGGCGCTGGGTATCCCTTTCCCTGGTTGACGCATTTTGAGAAAAATCGTGAGGGCTACCAGGCCCAAAGTGGACAGTATCCACGATGGTCCCTGATGGTATCAGAGACATGTCTGTCCCATGTTGGGCAATGTCCCACATCGGCTGTGGAAAGTGGGAACGATTTGCTTAAACGCGTTGGGTATCCCTTTCAATGGTGGATGCATTTGGAGGAAAATTGTGAGGGCTTCCAGGCCCAAAGCGGACAGTATCAACGATGGTCCCTGATGGTATTAGAGATAGGGTCGTGCCATGGAGGGCAATGTCCCACATCGGGTTTGGAAAGGGGAAACATTCACTTAAAAGCTCTGGGTATCATTTTCCATTGTGGACATATTTTGAGAAAAATTGTGAGTTCCTCCAAGCCCATAGCGGACAGTATCAACAATGGTCTCTGACTGTATCAGACATAGCGCTGTGCAATGTATGGCAATGCCCCACATCGGCTTTAGAAAAGGAAACGACTTGCTTAAAGGTGCTGGGTATCCCTTTCCCTGGTGGACTCATTTTGAGAAAAACCGTGAGAGCTTCCAGGCCCAAAACGGATAGTATCCACGATGGTCCATTATGGTATGAGAGTAAGGCCATGCCATGTAGCGCAATATCCCACATCAGCTTTGGAAAGGGGGGAACAATTTGCTTAAATGCGCTGGGTATCCCTTTCCTTGGTGGACGCATTTTGAGGAAAACTGTGAGGGCTTCCAGGCCCAAAATGGACAGTATCCACAATAGTCCCTGATGGAATCAAAGACAGGGCCATGCCATGTAGGGCAATGTCCCACATCAGCATTGGAAAGGGAAACGAGTCGCTTAAAGGCGCTGGGTATCCCTTTCCTTGGTGGACGCGTTTGGAGGAAAACTGTGAGAGCTTCCTAGCCCAAAGCGGAAAGTATCCACGATGGTCTCTAATGGTATAAGAGACAAAGCCGTGCATAGTAGGGCAATATCCCCCACCCGCTTCGGAAAGGGGGGAACAATTAACTTAAAGGCACTGGGTATCCCTTTCCTAGGTGGACACATTTTGAGGAAAACCGTGAGGGCTTCCAGGCCCAAAGCGGAAAGAATCCACAACAGTCCATGATGGAATCAGAGACAGGGCCGTGCCTTGTAGGGCAATGTCCCACATTTGCTTTCGAAAGGGGAACGATTCGCTTAAAGGTGCTGGGTATCCCTTTCCTTGGAGGACACGTTTAGAAGAAAACCATGAGGGCGTCCAGGTCCAAAGTGAACAGTATCCACGATAGTCCCTGACTGTGTCAGAGACAGGGTCGTGCCATGTAGGGCAATGTCCCACATCGGCTTTGGAAAGGTGAATGAGTCTCTAAAAGGCATTGGGTATCCCTTTCCTCGTGGATGCATTTAGAGGAAAATCGTGAGGGCTCCCAGGCACAAAGTGGACAGTATCCACGATGGTGCCTTATGGTATCAGAGACATGGCCGTGCCATGTAGGGCAATGTCCCACATCACCTTTGGAAAGGGAAACGATTCGCTTAAAGGCGCTGGGTATCCCATTCCCTGGTGGGCACATTTTAAGAAAATCGTGACGGCTTCCAGCCCCAAAGCGGACAGTATCCATAATAGTCCCTGATAGAATTAGAGACAGGGCCGTAACATGTAGGGTAATGTCCCACATTGACTTTGGAAAGGGGAATGATTCGCTTGAAGGCGCTGTGTATCCCTTTCCCTAGTAGACACATTTGTAGGAAAATCATGAGGGCTTCCAAGCCCAAAGCAGATAGTATCTATGATGGTCTCTAATGGTATCAGAGACAGGGCCTTGCCATGTAGGGTAACGTTCCACATCAGCTTTAGAAAGGAGGAATGATTCGCTTAATGCACTAGGTATCTCTTTCCCTAGTGGATGCATTTTGAAGAAAATCATGAGGTATTCTAGGACCAAAGTGGACAGTATCAACAATGGTCCTTGATGGTATCAGAGACAAGGCTGTGCCATGTAGGGAAATGTCCCACATCAGTGTTGGAAAGGGGAACAATTCATTTAATTGCGCTGGGTATCCCTTTCCACATGGACGCATTTGGAAGAAAACCGTGAGGGCTTCTAGGCCCAAAGTGGACACTATCCACGATGGTCCCCGATGGTATTAGAGACATGGCTGTGCCATATTAGGCAATGTCCCACATCGGCTTTGGAAAGGGGGAACGATTCGCTTAAAGGCACTGGGCATCGCTTTCCCTGTTGGATGCATTTTGACAAAAATCGTGAGGGCTTTAAGCCCCAATGCAGAAAGTATCCACCATAGTCCTTTATGGAATCAAAGATAGGGCCGTCCCATGTAGGGAAATATCCCACATCGGCTTTGGAAAGGGGAATGATTTGGTTAACGGTGCTAGGTATCCCTTTCCCTGGTGACATGTTTGGAGGAAAATCGTGAGGGCTTCCAGGCTCAAAGTGGACAGTATCCACGATAGTCCCTGATGGTAACAAATGAAGGGTCGTTCCATGTAGGGTAATGTCCTATATCGACTTTGGAAAGGGAGAATGATTCGCTTAAAGGAGCTGGGTATCCCTTTCTCTGGTGGATGCATTTTAGGAAAATCGGGAGGGCTTCTAGTCCCAAACCGAACAATATCCATAATACTCCCTGATGGAATCAGAGGCTGGGCCGTCCCATGTAGGGCAATGTCCCACATCGGCTTTGGAAAAGAGAACAATTCGCTTGAAGGTGCTGGGTATATCTTTCCATGGTGGACGCATTTGGAAGAAAACCGTGAGGACCTCTAGGCACAAAGTAGACAGTATCAACATTGGTCCCTGATGGTATCAGAGACAGGGTCGTGCCATGTAGGGCAATATCCCACATCGGCTTTGGAAAGGGAAATGATTCGCCTGAAGGTGCTGGGTATCCCTTTCCCTGGTTGACGCGTTTGGAAGAAAATCTTAAGGGCCTCCAGGCCCAACGAGGACAGTATCCACAATGGTCCCTGATGGTATTAGAGATAGGGTTGTGCCATGTAGGGCAATGTCCAACATCGGCTTTGGAAAGGGAACCGATTCGTTTAAAGGCGCTAGGTATCCCTTTCCCTGTGGATGCATTTGGAAGAAAACCGTGAGGGCTTCCAAGCCCAAAGCAGACAGTATCCACGATGGTCCCTGATGGTATTAGAGACATGGCCACGCCATGTAGGGCAGTGTCCCACATCGGCTTTGGAAAGGAGGAATGATTTGCTTAAAGGTGATGGTATCCCTTCCCTGGTGGATGCATTTGGAGGAAAACCGTGAGGTCTTTGAGGCCCAAAGCGGACAGTATCCATGATGATCCTTGATGGTATTTGAGATAGGGTAGTGTTATGTAGGGTAATGTCCCACATCGGCTTTGGAAAGGGAAAAGATTCGCCTAAAGGCACTGGGTATCCCTTTCCCTGGAGGATAAATTTTGAGGAAAATTGTGAGGGCTTCCAGGCCCAAAGCAGATAGTATCCACAATGGTTCCAGATGGTATGAGAGATAGGGCCGTGCCATATAGTGCAATATCCCACATCGGCTTCGGAAAGGAGAACAATTCATTGAAAGGCGCTGGGTATCCCTTTCCCTGGTGGACACGTTTTGAGATAAACTATAAGGGCTTCCAAGCCCAAAGCGGACAGTATCCACGATGTTGGGTGTTGGGTATCCCTTTCCCTGGTCGATGTGTTTGGAAGAAAACAGTGAGGGCTTCCAGGCCCAAAGCAGACAATATCCACTATCGTCCCTGATGGTATTAGAGACAAGGTCGTGCCATGTAGGGCAATGTCCCATAACGTCTATGGAATGGGGAACGATTCGCTTGAAGGCGCTGGGTATCCCTTTCCCTGGTGGACGCATTTGGAAGAAAATCGTGAGGTATTCTAGGACCAAAGCGGACAGTATCCATAATGGCCCCTGATGGTAACAGAGACAGGGCTGTTCCATGTTGGGCACTGTCCCACATCGGCTTTTGAAATGGGATCGATTCATTTAAAGGTGCTGGGTATCCCTTTCCCTGGTCGACGCGTTTGGAAGAAAACGACGAGTGCCTCTAGGCCTAAAGTAAATAGTATCCATGATGGTCCTTGATGGTATTAGAGATAGAGCCATGCCATGTACGGCAATGTCCCACATTAGCTTTGGAAAGGCGAATGATTCCCTTAAAGTGCTCGGTTTCCCTTTCCCAGGTGGACGCATTTTGAGAAAACCGCGAGGGCTACCAGGCTAAAAGCAGACAACATCCATGATGGTCCCTGATGGTATATGAGACAGGGCTGTACCATGTAGGGAAATGTCCCACATCGGCTTTGGAAAGGGGAACGATTTGCATAAAGACACTGGATATCCCTTTCCCTTGTGGACGCATTTTGAGGAAAACCGTGAGGGCTTCATGGCCCAAATCAAATAGTATCCACAATTGTCCCTGATGGAATCAGAGACAGGGCCGTGCCATGTAAGGCAATGTCCCACATCGGCTTTTGATAAGGGAACGATTCGCTTAATTGTGCTAAGTATCCCTTTCCCTGGTAGAAGCATTTGGAAGAAAATTGTGAGGGCTTCTCGACCCAAAGTGGATAGTATCCACGATGGTCCTTGAGGGTATCAGAGGTAGGGCCGTGCCATGTAGGGCATTGTCCCACATCGGCTTTGGAAATGGGAAAGATTCGCTTAAAGGTGCTGGGTATCTCTTTCCCTTGTGGACGCATTTGGAAGAAAACGGCGAGTGCCTCCAGGCCTAAAGCGGACAGTATCCACGATGGTCTTTGATGGTATTAGAGATAGGGCCATGCCATGTAGGGTAATGTTCCACATTAGCTTTGGAAAGACGAACGATTCCCTTCAAGATGCTGGGTTTCCCTTTCCCTGGTGGACGCATTTTAAGAAAACCGTGAGGGCTACCAGGCTAAAAGCGGACAACATCCATGATGGTCCCTGATGGTATCTGAGACAGGGCTGTGCCAAGTAGGGAAATGTCCCACATCAGCTTTGGAAAGGGAGAATGATTTACGTAAAGGCACTGGGTATCCCTTTCCCTTGTGGACGCCTTTTGAGGAAAACTGAGAGGGCTTCCAGGCCCAAATCAAATAGTATCCACAATAGTCCCTGATGGAATCAGAGACAGGGCCATACCATGTAGGGCAATGTCCCACATCGGCTTTTGATAAGGGAACGATTCGCTTAATTGTGCTGAGTATCCCTTTCCCTGGTGGACGAGTTTGGTAAAAAAACTATGAGGGCTTCCTGACCAAAAGCGGACAGTATCCATGATGGTCACTGATGGTATCAGAGACAGGACCATGCCATGTTGGGCAATGTCCCACATCGGCTTTGGAAAGGTGAACGAGTCGCTTAAAGGCACTGCATATCCCTTTTCTTGTGGACGCATTTGGAGGAAAAACATGAGGGCGTCAGGCCAAAAGCGGACAGTATCCACGATGGTACCTAATGGTATAAGAGACAGGGATGTGCCATGTAGGGCAATGTCCCACATCGGCTTTGGAAAGTGAAACAATTCGCTTGAAGGCACTGGGTATCGCTTTTCTTGGTGGACGCCTTTGGAGGAAAATCGTGAGGGCTTCCAGGCCCAAAGCTGATAGTATCCCGGATGGTCCCTGATGGTATCAGAGATAGGGCAGTGCCATGGAGGGCAATGTCCAACAACGACATTAGAAAGGGGGAACGATTCGCTTAATGGCACTGGGTATCACTTTCCCTGGTGGATGCATTTTGAGGAAAATCGTGAGGTATTCCAGTCCCAAAGCGGATAGTATCCACAATGGTCCCTGATGGTATCAGAGATAGAGCCGTGCCATGTAGGGCAATGCCCCACATCGGCTTTGGAAAGGGGGAACGATTCGCGTAAAGGTGCTGGGTATCCCTTTCCCTTGTGGACGCTTTTTGAGGAAAACTGTGAGGGCTTCTAGGCCCAAATTAGATAGTATCCACAATAGTCCTTGATGGAATCAGAGAGAGGGCCGTGCCATGTAGGGTAATGTCCCACATCGGCTTTTGAAAAGGGAACGATTCGCTTAATAGTGCTGAGTATCTCTTTTCCTGGTGGACGCGCTTTGAAGAAATCCATGAGGGCTTCCCGACCCGAAGCAGACAGTATCCACGATGGTCCCCGATGGTATCAGAGACAGGACCGTGCCATGTTGGGCAATGTCCCACATCGGCTTTGGAAAGGTGAACAAGTCGCTTAAAGGCGCTGCATATCCTTTTTCTCGTGGACACATTTGGAGGAAAACCGTGAGGGCTTCCAGGCCAAAAGCGGATAGTATCTATGATGGTGCATAATGGTATCAGAGACATGGTCGTGCCATGTAGGGCAATGTCCCACATCGGCTCTGGAAAGGGGGAATGATTCGCTTAAAGGTGCTGGGTATCGCTTTCCCTGGTGGATGCATTTTGAGAAAATCGTGAGTGCTTCCATGCCCAAAGCGGATAGTATCCATTATAGTCCCTGATTGAATCAGAGACAGGGACGTGCCATGTAGGGCAATGTCCCACATCGGCTTTGGAAAGCGAAATAATTCGTTTGAACGCACTGGGTATCGCTTTCCTTGGTGGTCGCTTTTAGAGGAAAACCGTGAGGGCTTCCAAGCTCAAAGCGGACAGTATCCCCGATGGTCCCTAATGGTATTAGAGACAGGGCCGTGCCATGTAGGGCAACGTCCAACAACGGCTTTAGAAAGGGGAAATGATTCGCTTAAAGGCACTGGGTATCCCTTTCCCTGGTGGACGCATTTTGAGGAAAATCGTGGGGTATTCCAGTCCCAAAGCAGATAGTATCCACGATGGTCCCTGATGGTATCAAAGACAGGGCCGTGCCATGTAGGATAATGTCCCACATTGGCTTCGGAAAGGTGGAACGATCACTTAAAGGCATTGGGTATCCCTTTCCTTGGTGGACGCATTTTGAGAAAAGTTGTGAGGGCTTCCAGGAACAAAGCAGATTGTATCCACAATAGTCCCTGATTGAATCAGGGACAGGGCCGTGCCATGTAGGACAATGCCCACATCGGCTTTGGAAAGGGGAAAGATTCGTTTAAAGGTACTGGGTATCCCTTTCCCTTGTGGATGCATTTGGAAGAAAACTGTGAGTACCTCCATGCCTAAAGCGGACAGTATCCATAATGGTCCCTGATGGTATTAGAGATAGGGCCATGCCATGTAGGACAATGTACCACATCGGCTTTAGAAAGGATAACGATTCCCTTAAAGGCGCTAGGTATCCCTTTCACAGGTGGATGTATTTTGAGAAAAACCGCGAGGGCTATCAGGCTAAAAGCGGACAACATCCACGATGATCCCTGATGGTATCTAAGATAGGGCTGTGCCACGTAGAAAAATATCCCACATCAGCTTTGGAAAGGGGGAATGATTTGCATAAAGGTACTGGGTATCCCTTTCCTTGGTGGACGCATTTTGAGGAAAATCGTGAGATCTTACAAGACCAAAGCGGATAATATCCACAATAGTCCCTGATGGAGTAAGAGACAGGGTCGTACCATGTAGGAAAATGTCCCACATCAGTATTCAAAAGGGGACCGATTTGCTTAAAGGAGCTGGGTATCACATTCCCCGGTGGATGTGTTTGGAGGAAAATTGTGAGGGCCTCATGGCCCAAAGCGAACAGTATCCACAATGGTCCCTGATGGTATCAGAGATAGGGTCGTGCCATGTAGGGCATTGTCCCACATCGGCTGTTGAAAGCAGGAACGATTCACTTAAAGGCGCTGGGTAACCCTTTCCCTGGTGGACGCATTTGGAGGAAAATCGTGAGGGCTTCCAGGCCCAATGCGAACAATATCAATGATTGTCCCTGATGGTATCAGAGATATGGCCGTACCATATAGGGAAATGTCCCACATCGGCTTTGGAAAGGGGGAACGATTAGCTTAAAGGCGCTGGATATCCATTTCCCAGGTGGACGCTTTTTAAGGAAAATCGTGAGGTCTTCCAAAGCGGACAGTATTCACAATGGTCTCTGATGGAATCAGAGACAGGGCTGTGCCATGTAGGGCAATATCCCACATCGGCTTTGGAAAGAGGAAATGATTCGCTTAAAAGCGCTGTGTATCCCTTTCCTCGTGGACCCGTTTGGAGGAAAAGCAAGAGGGCTTCCAAGCCGAAAGCGGACAGTATCCACGATTGTCCCTGATAGTGTCAGAGACAGCGCCGAGCCTTGTTGGGCAATGTCCCACATCGACTTTGGAAAGGGTGAACGATTCGCTTAAAGGTGTGGAGTGTCCCTTTCCCTGGTGGACGCATTTTGGGAAAAATCGTGTGGGCTTCTAGGCCCAGAGCAGACAGTATCCATGATGCTCCCTGATGGAATCAGAGACAGGGCCGTGCCATGTAGGGTAATCTCCCACATCGGCTTTGGATAGGGGAATAATTCGCTTAAAGGCATTGGGTATATCTTTTCTTGGTGGACACATTTTGAGAAAAACCGTGAGGGCTTCCAGTCCCAAAGCGGACATTATCCACATTGGTCCCTGATGGTATCAGAGACAGGGTCGTGCCATGTACGGTAATCTCCCTCATTGGCTTTGGAAAGGGGAACGATTCACTTAAAGGCGTTGGGTATCTCTTTCCCTGGTGGATACGTTTTGAAGAAATCTGTGAGGGCTTCCAGGCCAAAAGCGGACAATATCCACGATGGCCCCTGATGGTATCAGAGACAAGGCCGTGCCATGTAGGATAATGTCGCTCATCGGCTTTGGATAGTGAGAATGATTCTCTTAAAGGAGCTGGGTATCGCTTTCTCTGGTGGATGCATTTTGAAGAAAACTGTGAGGGCTTCCAGGTCCAAAGCAGACAATATCCACAATGGCCTCTGATAGAATCAGAGATAGGGCCGTGCAATATAGGGAAATATCCCACATTGGCTTTGAAAATGGGGTACTATTCGCTTAAAGCCG
>JAOVVI020007275.1:0-12705 GCA_028571085.2 Nepenthes alata | reverse complement strand
TCAACAAATGATTGTAGTAGCTAAAGGCATCACTGCCGGATGAACGGAGACAAGGTTGGAGGTGTCAACATTCGGTGACTAATGGTGGAAGCTCAAGGCATCATATGCTGATCGATGGCCGGTGGTGGTTAGCATGCCATTCGGTAAATGATGGTGGCTGGTGTTTGGCATCAAGTTGGGGCATCACTATAATGGTATCATCTTTGGGTAAAACTTCCATTAATAGATAGCAGTGATTATTATTGAGTAATTAATGAGTTCCAAAAAATGACTTCTCATTTTAAAAAATGAAAGTCCTTATTTTAAATTTAAGCCTTACTTTGTCTCAATTAGTAAAATATTTTATATTGACTTATTTTCCTTTATGTGCCAAACATCAAGAAAAGTGGAAAATATTTTCCCTTTGGTGCTGAGTACCAGAAAATAAGGAAACTATTTTCCAATAAATTATTTTTCGACAAACATATGGAGCCTAAGAAAACAATAACATGGTAATCCTTCTAGAAAGAGGACCTTATGTGTGAACAAAGAGATGGGGTTTCGCATGCCTTATTTATAAACTCTTTTTCTTAAAGACTAGCAGTTATATGTTTTTATAAATAACAAGATATATTCTTATATGAAGAGCTGTGTAAATTTATTCCCTCTTATCATGGAAAAAAATAAAATTTCCTTCACCATTTTAAATCATTTTAGTTAAACTTAACTCAGGAGAAACAAATATAAATATCAATTTCAAATATCATTGTTAATGTGGTTCATATATAGGGCCCAATTGAATAATTTGGTCCAACATGAAGTAGAACCTAATCAAAGCGTAGAAATTTCAAGATCATGCCATGACTGAACACCTAAAAAGGACATGGGTACTTGGGTAAAATGCTCCAAATAAAATGGAAAAACATCTAATTTACCTGATTGGACATGCCTATATGTCTGACATTTGTTTCCAAACCCGACTAACAAAGGTTTGAATGCTCGACCATCTTCACAAATCACAATTGAGAATCAACCATAATGCCATAACAAGAAGTTCTACATGACAAGCACTTGCCAATGATTTGGCCTCTAGTAATGAAAATGCTCTCATTCCAAAATCAAAAGGAAAAAAAAAAAACCTACCCTCATTAGGATGGCCATGAATTTAGTTCAGCATACACACTCAAGTTCACGAACACTGACAGAAACTGTTTGCATGAAGCAATTGCCAATGATTGAGAAGTCCGCAGTTTATGCTTCTTCAGATATACTGGCAATTTCCCTTAAATTGATAGCTCAATGAACATAAGAAAACGACAAGCTTGAAAGCAACCCAGAAACACAAGCTGTATTACACTGACCTTGTAGGCAGATAACAGAGACAAACCATATATTCAAATTACTTGAGGACTAAGGTCAAAATTAATCTACAGAAGAAATACATGACCTGGTGCGATAGATCAGAATAATATGGACCAAGATCTGATGGGAAAGGTAAATTGTATCCAGAAATCTAATACAAAACAAAAGAATTTTCTTACCACCAAAGCTTTCTCCTCATCAACATATGAACTTAAGTAGCTTCCTCATCACATCCTTTCGGTCAGATCCGGCTAGAGCCTTGCTTATCTGTGCAAGAAAAAACCTTTCTGAATTGCAACCAATCATCTAACAGATGAGTCCGACACTTTCATATTTTTCAAGGGCAAAGTTGTGAGGCCAGCTCCTCCCCTAAACATTACTTATTTTTTATTAGAATAAGAAGTAGAATTAGATTAAGATCATTATATATTCCATACGTTTTCATAACAATTCCCAATAAGGCTATTGTCATTAGGGTAAAGAACATAATTGTAATTATACCCTATAAAATGTCATATATAGGTGTTTAGTATTTATTGGGAAGTAAGCCATTTTCTTTCACCTGTTTCTCCCCCTCTTTATTCAATGTGGTATTAGAGCTAGGGTTCTGAAAATCAGGTAATGGTTGTTGCCTCACCAATGCTGCCAAAGCACCACTGCTTACCGCAGACCCACAACCACAGTGCTCTGCTGTATTAAAACGATGATTTTGATATTACATCCACGCAACCTTGTTGTCTTTCTTGTTTTTTAGATCTACTACCAACCGCAATGCTAAGTGAAGAACCAATTGGAGCAGGGTGATAGATTTGGGGAGGTACACCAGGAAATCAAGACTAGCTTCATTCTTGCTGCTGTGCGTGCCATCACGTGCAACTTTTCTCTGGGCGCGTGAGTCCCACGCATAGCCTAAATATTGGCACATGATTTATACGCATCACCGTCGTCTCCATTCTCGTGCTGCTGTGCAAATGTTCTGCCCTTTACATTCCTCTGATGTTTTTTCACATTATTTTTTCTCTTACACTATTATAGTACGTTTAAATCCTAAGCAAGGACTTGTCTGATAATAAAATCAAAAAACAGCTTCACATTTGCTGGTTACTGGCTACTGCCTGTGATTTTTGTGAGTGCAAGAGAGTGCACATATATTGCTCGCTCTTTGTTTTTAGTAGTGTTGTGGGTGTTCATTTATGGACATCATCTACCAAACTGTTGAAGGATTCATGTTGATACCAAGACTATTGATAAGACAACATCACTCCCAATTTTTCAGGTACCCCGACTATTACCACAACCAAACTCAATGGTTTATTTACATGGCAACTGCAGTCAAGATTTGGATTATTGGTCAAGGTTCAAAAGATTATCTAGAAGTCAAACACGTTGATATCTTGTCTTCTATAGTACATAGTAGAAGTGCACTAATGCTCAATTGAGTTAATTATGGCAGTCTATTGATAATGAATTAGTGGGACTTGTTCCGTCCCAGGTCCATCAATCTTATAAGTCTATATGGCCTACCGCCCGAGATATGTACACTAGTGATGTCACTATCATTTATGATGTGGCTAATAATTTGTTGGCTACAACTTGATGGGATTGTTTGGACAAATTAAATCATTAACGACTAAGTTTAATGAAATCTATCCATAAAGTATAGATATTCATATATTATAGACACAACGAGTACAACTCTTTATCATTTATATGCTCTGTGCTCTTCTTTTTGATACGAGCCCATTTGTGTCTAACTTGTTTGCAGTCCCACGCTTCCTACCCTTATGGAGGAGTTCTCTCATATTATGCGTCTTTCTATTGCAATGTAGCCATTTGTTAATCGTTCAACACTTGTGACACATTTTACTGGTCATGATAAAATTAGCTCTCAATGACAACGAGGTAGAGGCCTAGATGATGGAGGGCATTTTGGTGGTAGGGGGAATAATGGCCGTACCGCACAGTGTTCCTTTTTGCAACAAGTTAGGCCATGTATGTGATACTTGCTGGGTACTACTTGGTCAGCTACACCATTCGGCAAATGTAGCCTAACTTGATATTGTGGAAATCACTTATCCACCTCAGCCACAATTATCTACACATTCCATTCATGTATTTGAGGAGGATTACACCAAAGTCCTACAATTTTAGGCTGCATACAGTTAGTAATGCCACCTACCGCCTCACTTGTCCAAACGAGTCATAGCTACTCAATGGCATGTTTGTTGCACCCCACAGCCCATTGAAACTCATGGGTGATTGACTCCAGTTCCACGGATCATATGAGAGGTAATATTACCAAGTTTTCTATATCTATCACTTAGGTACCTTACCCAATATTACCTTTGCAAATGGCTCTTCTACCTATGTAAGCAAGATTGCATCCATTTATCATACATTTTCGATCTCTTTACAATTTGTTCTATATCTCCCAAAAATTTTATTTAAACTTTTGCCTTTTAACAAATTAACAAAACTACTTAGCCGCTTAATAGCGTTTTCTCTTGATTTTATTGTTCAGGATTTGAGGACTAATAGTAAGATTGATTCTGGACATGAGTTTCGGGGTTTATACTATTTGGGCATTCGTGTTCCTATAGTGTGCATCGTTTCACCCACACCAAAGCAAATACACAGCTGTCTTGGTCACACTTCTCAACATTCATTGAAAAAGATGGCTTCGAGTTTTTAATCATATTTCTAAAGTTTGACGTCAGTTCTACCAATTAGGCATAGTCGTAGTTCTTTTGTGAATCATATTAATAAATGAGCTTCAGCCCCTTCATATTAGTGTATTTTGATATGTGGGGTCCTAGACATGTACTCTCTAAAACTAGGTATCATTATTTTGTTACATTCATTGACGATTATTTTCAAATGACATAAATATTTAATGAAAGATTGTTCAAAAGTGTTTTCTATTCTTTCCTTTTTGTATGCTGAGACCCACATGTGATTTAATATTCCTGTTCGCATGCAATACAAAGATAATGTAAAAGAATATTTTTCTTCCCCATTTAGTTTGTTTGTCTTTACAATGTATCATCTACCAATCTTCTTGCCTTCACACTCCATAACTGAGTGGAATAATCAAAATCTTATCAAAACTACTAAAGCATTACTCCTTCAAGTGAATACCTCTTTGATATTCAAGGATTATGTAGTCTTTATTGCTTGTTATCTTATTAGCTGCATGCCTTCATCAGTGCTTTATGAACAAATTATGTTTTTATTATTTTTCACATGATTTTCTCTACTCTTTACCTCCAAGTGTCTTTGGAATTTGGATGTGTAAGTTTTGTCCATAATCTATCTCCTAGTTATGAGAAATTAGATTCTCGTTCTCTCAAATGTATTTTTCTAGGTTATGCTAGACACTAGAAGACATACGATGCAATTCTCCTTAGCTACATAAATTCTTTGTCACTTCAGACGTGTCCTCCTTTGAGTTTGTCCCTTACTTTCCTTTTCCTTCATTTTCTTCTAATTCTGTGATTGAGGCTCTACCTCTTCCGGTTCCTCTTTTTACTCTTCTTGGTTCCTTGTCCCATATACTATTGTGGAGGGCCTAATGCCCGGTTCCCCATTTAATTAATTTCATATTATGAGTTTATTTTGGATATATTGAAAATAATTGTACAATATAAATTTTAAAAAATAATTGGTAAAGGTAGTAGACTTGGCGCCTGAGACACGCCCGATACACGTTCGTGCACACTTTTGGCATATTGGGCACGTCTGAAGAGCGCCTTTAGACCGCTCGATCAGGATTTAGATAGATTGGTGCGCGCCTGGTGCGCGCTTGAGACAATACTTGAACGTAATTTTCGTAACTTGCTCACACCTAAGGCAGTGCTTATGCACAACTGGAATTAGGCACGGCACCTGATGCACACCTAAGGCGGCACTCGTGCATCAATTCATCTATATAAGGTTTTGCACACAGTTTTCAGGCATTACACGCGGGAAGGAAGAGGCAAAAGAGAGAAAGAGAAGGGAATGAAGAGAGTGGAAAAGAAGAAGTGGGACCTTGAAGTATCTTTTAGTCAAATCTATCAGATCAGAGGTTAAAAGCGAGTATTTTTAAGACCAATCTTTGGTCTATTTTGATTTTCATTTAGTGGTGATTTTTAGTATACATGCATGTTATTTTCACTTACCCATTTTGATTTTTCGTGCATGCATGTAGTTTTACCAGTTAGTTTGAGGTTTTTGCTTGATTTTTTCAAATATTTGAGAAGTTTGAGGATTTGAATGAAATGGGTAATTATTTTAAAATAACGGACTTATATTCGAAATGTTTGCAAAGAAAAGTTATGAAAACTTGCATATGAGCCTTGCATATGGCATTTTATACATTTACTTCAGATCAGGCTCTATTTTGTATTTGATTTGGCATTTGTATATTCCCACAGAGTTGAAAGTTTTATATTTGTATTTCCCAAAGTGAGAGCTTTTACTTTTCTGCCGGAGAGGAAAAGTTTTAGACTTTGTTATAGAAACTCTCCCCAGTTTGATTTTTATGAAAACTATCATAAGGAATTAAACGAAACTAATATATTCAGACATCCTAATATATTTAAATAGACTTGAAAATCACACCTATCATTTTCGGTTGACAAAAAAAATGGCATTTGTCCCTGTCTATTGGAAAAAATATGTAGACGGCCCACCTATGGATCTAAATAGTAGTGATTTAGCCAAAGGCTACCGGGAATATGTGTAACCCTTTCTCAAAATCAGCCTTTTAGTCTTTGGTTCTCCAATTTGAGCATGTTTTGGATTTTTGATATTTTTACCTGCATTTGATTTGGATACTTAAAGCTTTGATTAGAGATTCGCAAGTTTCGACCACTGTTTGGATTTGGATATCGGATTTTGGTTGGTTTTGTAAATTTGGATCGTTTGGTATTTGCTTTTGGATTATACACTTTGCATACGAGACCACATTTGGATGCTTATTGATTTGTCATATTCGATGTTTGGATTTCAATTCATACGGATTTTATATTTGTTTTGTTGATTTGCTCTGTTGCTCTAATTATGGACATATTGTTCTGTTGTATGCATATATATTGATACTTGCAAAGCATTTAGTTTACATTTTTATTATTTCTGCCCCTTTCAAATTAAAGGGCTACAAATGTCCTACAGAGATCTCAGACGGAGATGCTAGTAGAAATTTTGGTTATATTTTATGAGTATTAGCTTTGTAGTTGGGTTGTATGTGTATTGGATGTACTTTTGGTATGTGGAGATAGATGGTTAGAGCGATATTAATATATGTTATTGTTATGGAGTCAAAGTTCGAACTATTATGATATTTGAATATTGTGGCATTTGGTTTATGTTAAATCAATGGTGTGGTTTGTCACTTTTTCCACATAAACAAATGGAGAAGATTATGTTCAGTTTTATTGTCCGGACGAGTAGTTTGGAGCAATCTTGTGATGTTTGTCGCTATGCATATTTTGACGATACTATTTGATATTTTGTCAAGTCCGACCCGGATTTGGGTATTATGTTTGGATGTTGTTATGCTTTGGGGATTATTTTGAGGGTTTTAATTATTGTTAATTATTTATATTACTTGCTTTTAGTCTGGATTCATGACAAGTTCCTCCTATTTGGATAGATTAAAGGTACATGTGTATGTACGATGTCCTTACTCTCCTCTACAAAACATGCTGAAACCAACCATTTCACTTCTTTCAGATCTATTACCACTCCACCCTCCATCAAATTTGGACCTCCCGATTGCACAACACAAAGATACTCCTTGTTATCCAACTTTTCACCCTATTTCCAATGTTATTTCCTATAATTTTCTTGTCATCCACTTTTTCTTCTTTAGTTACTTTTCCGTCTTCTGTCTCTATATCCAAATATGTTAGTAAGACCCTTACTCAAGGAGTGGCATACAAATATGTCAAATAAAATGTCTACTGTGCATTCTAATGATATGTGGGACTTAGTTTCTCCACCTCCCGATAAGTCCACCGTAAGTTGTCGGTGGATTTACATCGCGACTCTTTCCCCCGATGGAACCATTGATTGGCTTAAGGCTCACATGGTGATTAAGTGATAATAACCAAGTTCTTATAAGCTAGATCATGGTGATATTGTTTCTTTGGTTGCTAAGATATCTTCTGCCAGTATCTTTTTGGCATAGCTTGAACACCACTCACAAATTGCGAATACTAATTTGGTGAGAATCCATTGGATTGAAGCTATAGCATTATTGTTTGCTGGAATTGAAAGATTTTCAAGATTAAAACATTGTTTGATTTTTTTCCATTTCCATTCTTAAATCCGGTTTTCAGTCAAGCCATTTCTCTAATGAAAAAAGAACACGAAACATTGGCTATGTAGAGAAGGGCCAGGAGAAAAATTCAGTCAAAGTGACTTGTCTCATTTATACTAATAAATTCCAAAGAGCTTTCCCTCTTTCCATTAAATTTGTTTCAAAATGAGTCACTATTCACCCTTTGCTACTATGTGCACTTGGCCCTTAGACTACTTGGATCCTAAAAATGACTCTTCTGAATGATGAATTGCAGAAGAAAGTTTAAATGGGGCAGCCACCAAGGTTTATTACTTAGAGGGTGTCTAGCAAGTTTTATCTCCTTATAAAGTCTTTGTATGGCTTATAGGAATCTCCTCGGACATGGAATGAATGTTTTAGTATGACTATTTTACAGTTTGGGTTGAAGCAGCGTGGCATCGACCATTTTGTTTTTCCACTGACATTCATTGACGGGAAAATATCTATGGTTGATTGTCTATATGGATGATATAATTATCATTAGAGTTAATGTGGAAAGTACGAGAGAGTTAACGACATTTTTATAAAACAATTTTAAACAAAACACTTACGACCATTGAGATATTTCTTAGGATCGAGGTTGCAAGATCGAAACAAGTGCTATTATCTCTCAATGGAAGTATGCAATTCACACCTTGAGTAAAGTAGGTATGCTAGGCTCTTTACTGTATGACATGTTGATGGATTCCAATATAAAGTTGCCACCTAATGAAGGAAACTTGATAGCAAATATAGTACAATATAGAAGATTGGTTGGCAAGCTTAACTATCTCAGAATAACTCGCCCGAATATTTCATTTGCAGTAAGTGTAATTAGTTCATAGGCTCTTCATGGGAAGTCATTGAAAAGTTGTCATTTGAATTTTTCAATACAGCAAAGAAGTTTCTAGCAAAGGGTTACTCTTTGAGAATAGATGACATTGATATTAAATATTATTCAGATGCTGAATGGATAGGATTTCCAATAGCCCATCATTCTACATTGGGGTAATGTGTATTTATAAGTAGAAATTTGATATCATGAAAAAGTAAAATGCAAGATGAGGTAGCACATGTGGAATCAGAATACTACTTGATGGTACTTACTACACATGAGTTGATATTGAAAATTACTTATATAGCTTGGAGTGTAATGTTCTTCACTAATGAAATTAATATGTGACAATCAAATTAACCAATATATTACTTCAAACCTTATATTTCATGAACAAACTAAATATATCAAGATCTATGGCTATTTTGCATGCAAAAAACTATTGACAAAGGAGATAATCATTGTATATGTTAAATCAAGGGATCAACCTAAAGATTTATTCATCAAGTCCTTGAGAGGTCATTGAATTAAATACATTCATAACAAGCTTGACACATATGATATATATGTATCAGCTTGATGGGAAGTTACTAGGGTAAAGGGCATTATTGTAATTATATACTATATTTTTAGCCTTAAAGCTAGCAAGTAAGATTCATATAACTTGGTTAAGCTTCTACAAACAGACCAGAAAAAAACATATGATAACAAAACTAATGATACTTAGCACACACAGGGTTTGTCAACCAATCACACAAATCCAAAGGCATAGGGAAAGAAAGATGGCAAAACATGCAACAGTTATAAACAGCTTCCAAAAAATAAGGAAGACAATTGAAGTACTTGAAGAGCATATACACATCCCAGGGTACCAACTACTAATCCTCCCAGAATAAATCCTCCAAAAAAAGCAGCTACAGGGCCAGGCTTCCCACTATCACTGTTCAATAACACAACCAAAAAAGCATTCACAATGTTATGATTCCAGTTGCCAAAGCAAAGATGGTCATCACTTCAAATAAACAGTATGGTTGGCTTAGATCTTGATCAAAAGACGAGATAACAAAATGAAAAACTGTACTGAACACAATTTAATACTAAAAAGATATTGTATGCCGATACGAAAATGGAGATTGGAATTTATTCAGTTTGTACCATAATTAGCATGAGTTCCTACACTAGACAAAAAACCAGAACTCTATTCCAACAGGTCAGATGTTTTAGTATTATTTTCAATCTAACAGCCAGAACTCTATCACCAGCACATATGAGAACATCAATATTGAAATTACCTGTAGACAGCTTGAACAACGATGCTTTTTTGTAAAGTATTTTTGGCACAAAATGGATTCAAGGACACATTAGTGAGGCGCAAGCAGCGAAGGCCTTGATCTGCTGGTTGGAAAACCAAATTGACATTTAAATAACCACAAAGATGCCTGAAGCTTGCTCCCATAACCTACAACCTCGGGAACAAATGCCTCTAGAATCCAAAATCTGACCCCTCCAATTTGACAAAATAGATGCACCGTCCAAATAGATATCACTTGAAGCTGGGTTAATAATATATGCAACACACTTAGGGTTAGTTATGATTCCTTCAATGTTAGGGGAAACTTGCACTGATCTTACAGCATCACCAATTGTGGAGATACTTTAAACATTAGAAAAATCAGTTGTGGTGAATGGTGATGCTTCATTAAGAACACAGGTTAAAAAAACGAGTTCCCTGAGAGCACCAGCTAAAGTATTATTTTTGGAATGTGAATATGCATTTTATGTAAATAATTGGCTGGTGATTACAATTTGCAGTGGATGAAAACTTCACTCAGAAAGAACAGAATAAAAGCTTTGATATGATCTTCTGATACTAGTTAGAACCCCCAAACCACCACCACCACCACCCAACAAAAAAATAAAGCTTCAAAATTTTTCCCATCTCTTTTGTTTTACATGAAATTATAATTTCAGGGATAATGTCTTTAGCTATCTAACAAAGATGCTTGAGTTTAATCTGAATGCAAATATAAAAGGATTTCATAAACACAAGGGTGATGATGCCTTTATCTGGCTTTCAAAAGATCCTTTTCATATCTACATGCCAAAAGCTGCTTGAATTTCAAGGTACTTCACACAACATAATTGGCCAACAGAGGATGTTTTTGCCTTCCATCCAGGCTGAGATGCCAAATCTTATATGAATCGACTCAAGTAGCAGTTACCAGTGCATGACTCAGTATATAGCCAAATTCATTTTTTTTTTTGGTGGGATAGCCTACATCCCTATTATAGCATCCCAGGAAACAAAAGATATTGCATTAGTATTGCAACCAGAACTATGTTTCAACAAACTTCAAGAAGCAACCGTCAATATGTGAAAACAAGCACAAAACAGATATCAGGTCTTGTAATGGTGAGATACAAAAGCATCCCCACTAATCTCCTATAAACAGTGGGATCAGGAAGAAGATTTCCTTCATCTTTGGAAAGTTTAAAATTTTGATCCAAAACAACTTTGTGAGGCTTACAGCCAAGTTGTCCTGCAGTACCTAATATATCAAAAGCATATTCTTTTGGCAACGATAAATTTTATAATTGTTATGGGTAAATTCCAGCCAAGGAAGTATTTAAGGGATCGTAGATCCTTAATCTTGAATTTAGAAATGTTGCGAGTCCCACATTGGGAAGCTAGTTCCACAAGGGCTGACTTATAAGCCTGAGGGTCTCTCCCTCCTAACAGATCGGTCTTTTAGGATTGAACTCTCCTCTTAGAATTGGGCTCTCTTCTTAGGCTTGTGCTCGCAATAACAGTGCTTTCATTGATATCAGCCCTGGACCGGAGAGGGCTACCTGCAGAGGGTTTTGACCGAAAAGAACTACCAGAGAAGGCTAAACGCCGCAGAGTGAGAGCCACTAAGTGAAAGCTGTCGAGTGAAGTACCGCAAAGTGCAACCGCTGAGGTTTATGGCTGTCGAAAGGAGGAGAAATGTTGTGAGTTCTACATCGGGGAGCCAATTCCACAATGGCTGATTTATAAGCCTGAGAAGCTCTCTCTCCTAATAGACCGGTCTTTTGGAACTAGGCTTTCCTCTTGGGCTAGAATCTGGAAATTCTTGAGTATAGAAACAGCAGTATGATCATTTGTAGCAACAATGATATCATCAACATAGCCTAATAATGCCATAAAATAAGTACCAGAAAGCGGAATGCTTGGTAAACAAGCTGTAATTTACTTTAAATTGTTCAAATCCATAATGAGGAAGAGGAAAACTTTGCATAACATTGTCTCCAGCCTGTATTAAACTAAACTTTTCTTCAATCTGCAAACTCTAGAAGGTAATTTTGAAAAATCTGGAGGAATCTTCACATATACTTCTTCTGTTAGATCACCATGAAGAAAAAAACATTGTTAATATCAAATTGGAAAAGGCTCCATCCTACTATAGTAGCAAGTGCTAGAACTGTTTTGACAGTGACTAGCATTGTCATAGGTGAAAAAGTGTCATGGTAATTAATTCCCTCGTGTATATCCCATTGCTACAAGTCATGTGCTGTATCATCCAATGGATCCATCTGATCTTCTCTTATTCTTATTTACCCATTTGCACTCAATGGCTTTCTTGCCTTTAGGCAAGTCAACAATATCCCAGTATTAGGTTCATGTTGAATAAGAATGGAAATAGAAAAGGCTTTACGTTGAGATGAGAGTTGAGCATGTGATAAGAAAGAATCAAGGAGGTCAACAGAAACATTTCTCTTACCTTTTGATGTAGGAACCATAGATAACAATATCGGTATCAGTGTTAATATTGGTATCGATTACGGTCATATTACTATCAGACATATTGGACAATATGTATTAATATCGGATATAATTTTTTTTAAAAGTCGTAAGATAACAGGTTCATATCAGCAGATATATCGATAGTATTAGCCGATATTTTTCAATATTTGTTGATAAAAAACATATCACAATATTATCATAGTATCGGAAAGTTTCAGTATCAAGAAACCTCGATACCAATATATATTGGCCGATATGTGTCGCATTGGTTGATATTTTCATTCATGGTAGGAATAGACGGTGAAGTTTCTTCATCTTGCACAACTTGTTGGCATAAGTGTGCTAGAGGTCACCTGGTTGTTGTGGACCTTCTTAATTTTGAGTTTAATCCTCAAGAATAGTAAGTTCAGAAACGACTTCAGGTTCAGAAAACTCCTCAAA
>JAOVVI020007274.1:0-14982 GCA_028571085.2 Nepenthes alata | reverse complement strand
CAGAAGTTGTAGCTCAAGAGGCAAGTGAGAAGCATTCAGAATAATTTTATACGTTTCACTATGAAGGAAACCAGCAATAACTACCTGATGTTAAGACAATCAACCATTATTGTTTAGGGTGGTTATGAAATCAAAAAAATGACCCATTACTATTATAAGTAAGCAGCTATCTTTCAGCCTAAGGTAGGTCATTTTTTATAGAGAAAAAGCAGAATACTCACAACTCAAAAGAACTGGTCTCACGGAGACTGAATTTACAATTTGAGAAAAAAAAAATGAGGCTTTCCTTCAAAATGAGATGAAGAATGATTTCAAATATTTTCACTTAAAAATATCTACGACCTAGTCAAACTCAACTACATTTCTATTTCTATTCAAGAAAACATATTACTGACTTAAGTATCGGAGAGTCTGTCAGAAAATTCTTCACTCAGGCCATTTGATTATCTTGTTTTCCTTTGTATTATGCAGGTCTTAGATTAGAAGAACGGATGATAGGTCTGCTCTAATTCAATCTAAATCCGTAGTCACAACACAAGTGACTTAACTTCTAACATCTTCTTAAATTAATTAGACATATATTTTTTATGTGTTATATTTATTTATAAATAAATATATGTTATTAAATTTTTTTTTAAAAAACGAAAAATATAAGAAAATGCTTAGAAAAAAACTTATAAATATCATGCCACAATTATAAATATTTACCGTATGAAAAATTTATTATAAGCTCAAAGATCTTGTTTTTTAAAAGAGTTTATAAATTTAATTTCATTAGTGTAAATGCACAGTCTTCATTATATAATCAAGACAATTCGTACAAATCTATTTATATTCATTAAGATAAAATACGGTATTAAAAAAAAATTCATATTATAACACACATCAAAGCTTAAAATATAAATTGTTCTTTGATTTATCAATTATTTTCAAGGCCTTGATTTTTCCTAACAACGTTGCTGATCAACGGCTTACAGTGCTGCTCGTGGCATCGCCCGGCATAATACCTCCAATCGATAAATGTGAATGATAAACGGTGAATAATATATAAATTCTTAAACTATTTTTTATTTTTCATTTTAATTAGTAGTTACTTAGGAGTTTTATTTAAAAATTTTATGATGGGCAACATATTTTCATTAAATTATTTTACTAAAAAAATACAGAAATATTTTTCGATAATATCAAACATAAAAAATAGTAAAATATATTTTTATTAGTAAAAAATATTTTATTAATAAGGCCTTAAAGTTACGTCTGATTTTGATCAATACAGCCTATGGTGGGACCCTTATTGGGAAAAAAAAAAAAGTAAAACAATTGTGCCACTAAGATCTGCCTAACACCTTATAGCAATGGAGTCAGATTTTCGTATATTATGGACCCTTAAATGATAATTCAGGGATTATAAATTTATATATTTTAAAAATTTTAAAAATATACATAAATGGTTATATTTTTTATATTATTGTTTTGATAAATTGAGTAGTTTAATATTTAAATATAAAAAAAATACAATTATGAAAAAGAAAACCATTAAAAATATATATATTTTTAATTTTTTTAAATATAAAATATGGATCCTTAAATTTTCCAAATTTAAGAGCCATCGCACGCTGGATGCGCAATAGATGTAGGCATGATGGAGTGCTCCTTGTATTCCATAACACCAATCAATCGAAAAAGATGGGATTTGTATTAAAGAGACGTATTTAATAATAAAATGATATATATATATATATTTATTTATTTTATTTATATTAAAAATGTATATATAAATAAATAATATATTAATTAATAGTGAAAAAAAATAACCAAGAGATATTTTGAAATATTTTTCATAAGTAATTAATCAAATGAAAACAGTGTTTACGGCAAATATAAACCCAATAGTCTTTGGAATTTTCAACAAAGAATCGAGTTTTTTTTTTTTTTTGGGGAAAAAAGCTTGCACCTTGATCTATGAACAACGAACCCGGTAATTTGGACGTTCGATCATGGTTAAACAATCGGCCTGAGTCCACGATTAGGTTTTTTTTAATTATTTTAAATTTGGGGAGACGACTTCTTTGGGTTCTCTCTCTTTCGATTTCTCTCTCTCTCTGTAACTCATTGTCCCTAGTGATTTATTCTTTCTTCTGCTTTGGACCCAGGGCATGCCCACAACCAGCACATTTCTAGGGGAAAAATTATACAATTGCCAATTTAATCAATTGCGTCCTTAACTTTTCTCTGTGTTTTGCTAGGTCTGTTCGCGATTGCCTTAAGAGAGTGGGGAGTGCGAGACGGAAGAGGATAAAGCCACAAATTCAACAAAGGAAAAGGGTACATTTAACATACCTGAATTTTTTTGGATTTTTTTATTTGTAAGTCTGTGTATGTTTTTTTTTTCATGGGGGGCTTAGAGGCATTGTCTTGTTTTGTGTCACGTTTGCGTATCTTTTTTGAGTCGGGACCCTAAAATGGTTGTCCGCAGACCAAATGTATACTATGCCATTTCCTTCAGGCATTGCGTCAGGTCCAACAATGAGAAACCCTCGATTGGATTTCAGGCGTTTGATCAAGACGCATTTAGAGATATCTTCTAATCGATGTTTGCTTTTATCGTATTGTTGTAATTCTTTTGCTGTGGACCCATCTTTCATGATATGCATCGCGATGATCTTTGATTGGGTTCTGCGTGTTGTAGATCGCCGGTGGGTTTCCGCTGAAATGGCCAAAGTCTTTTGCTGGTTCAATGCACGTCTCTTTGTCGATTTATGAGCTTTTGCCTTTTCAAGTTGGGTTTAAGTGGAATTTGGATTGATCAGTTGTTGCATGTTAGATGAGAATTTTAAATTGATTATTCCTAGGGAAAAAAAGTACTTGTGTTAGCAACGTAATTGACTTACTTCAGATGTTTTCCCATAAAGAAGCAGAGATGTCGTACCTCATTTCAGTTCTCAGGGGACTTGCATGCATGAGCCTTGAAAATTTAAATGGAAATAAGATTGGGTTTTTTCTAGGCATTTTAAACATGTAAGCTTACGCCTTTAGCTATAATGTTTGGCATTTTGGTTAGAGTTGGACTTGTATTTGTCAGTTATCGATACAGTGTGGTACTTAAATTATGTTTGGGACTTGATTAAGATTTTGAAAATAATCAGATATGCCAATCAAAATGCTATGCTAAGTTGACTCAGTGTTCAAATTTTTGATGAATTTGGCTCCTTGAAGAAACCTTTGACAGCTTGGAAATCTGTTCTCATAGTTGTTTGAATGATTGAATCTTAGTTTTAGTTTATTTGGAATTATGTATTATGCATGACTGGACCATTCACTTGTTCAATAATGGAAGTCTAAACTTCCAATAACAGGTTTAGAGGAAAAGAAAATTTTAGCAAAACAAAGGATTTTTCTTTTGCACATTTAAAATAAGAAGCAAAGCCTTTCCACAAATCAAAGCAATAAAATTGCATATATAGAAGAAATCTACAACTAAAGAAGTATCTTCTTTCCTTTAAACAACATTTTTATGATTTTGGAACGGCTATATGGAAACAGTCTATATTTAGACTACTTGTTTGGTCTAACTTTTCAAATGGCTTCTCCACTCCAGAAACTCAAGCTACGCTGCAGATAAATTTTTAAAAAGAGCTTCTGGATTCTGAAAAAATTGACAAAATAGCTTATATAAATACAGTTTGAATACTTGTTATTCCCTCAAAAATATACGTAAGCCAGGTATTCAGGTGTTTTATGGATATGAAGAAGCCAGAATGCTAGTAATTCACTTCAGCTTTCTTTGTGTCAGATGTTCTGCACCCAGTAGCTCTTTGTTCTTATCCACTAATTCTCATGGGAAACACCTTTTTTCAAACAGGGGAAGTGATTTGCTGCACTTTACAATAAGAGACAGCTAAATGGCATTGCATCTTCCATTTTGGTAAATGGAAATGATTGCTTGTTCCAACCTTCGGCATGCTGAAGAGTCTGATTGCTCTCAACAGAAATCATTAATGGATTTAGTTTATGATGGCAAATCCAACTGCCATGAGCATGCCAAACGAGTCCAATTAGCAGACCATGAATTGAATCATTTTGTGCTGAATCCAAATCTGGCTCGAGAAGGAATTAAGTGTGAAGCCCTAGGTCCAGTTGCCGATGAACTCTGTTCTCCAGAAGGCCGTGATAACGGGTCTTCATGTTGTGATTTTGATGTGAATAGCCAAAAGATATCCGGTGATTTTCATGAACTTGACGATGACAAAGAAGATATAGAGAGCCATGATGAAGAATCTTGTGCAGCTTTTGAGAATTCTCAGGTAATTGTTGATACAATTGAAAGTGACATGCCCTCTGAAAACAAGGATGAAGAGTCATCTCCTTTAGAATCAAAGTGGCCCGATAAGGATGAAGCTCTGGCATTGTGGGTAAAGGTATTCTTTTGGTCTCTTAAGTTTGTTTTGTTAAAGATATGTGCAATGTGGGTGCACATTTATGCTTGATTAAAAAATGTAATATTAGCCAATATGCAAAATATCAAAAGACACTTATCAATATCAGCTGACATTTATCAATATTGTGCCCTCTCCCCAATATCAGGACAAAATATGCCGCAATGTCAGCGATGTATCGGCTGATATTTTTAGTGACATCCTAAAATACCAAACTGCTAGATAATTTGTTGGATTAGCATGCTGATTCATTTTCAAAAAGTTCCAAACCCTATTATCGTGTATTCCTGAACAACTATTTTGAGGAATAGAACATTGCTGTTTTAAGCCTTGCTTAATTATCAATGTAAACTGTTGTTTACTATAGATTGGAAATATGAGCTGATTATATTTTTTTCATGTTGCCATTTCTCACGTTTCACTAGTGGAGAGGGAAGTGGCAAGCAGGAATAAAATGTGTGAGGGCTGATTGGCCATTGGCGACTGTGAAAGCCAAGCCAACGCATGACAGGAAGAATTACATTGTGATATTTTTTCCACATAGTAGGAATTATTCATGGGCAGATACGCTGCTTGTTTGTTCAATCAATGAGTTTCCACAACCTATTGTGCACAAATCACATAAAGTTGGTGTTCTACTTGTTAAAGATTTGACTGTTGCACGCCGGTTTATAATGCAAAAGCTTGCTGTTGGTATGCTGAATATTATTGACCAATTACATCTGCAGGTTTGTTATTGATGCTTTCACTCGGACTCTGTTGCGCCTAATTTTCATTTTTATGGCCTTCCTTTGTCCTTGTCTCACTGTTGATGTACTTGTTCTCTGATAGGTTTTGATAGAAACTGCTCGGGATGTTATTGTTTGGAAGGAATTTGCTACAGAAGCTTCTCGTTGCAAAGGTTATCCAGATCTTGGAAGGATGCTTTTGAAGCTTCAAAATGTAACCTGCTTCTGTTAATGTTTTGGAGTTGTAACCTCTAAGATAGATTGTTCAGTAATTCTTTTCTCGATTGTTTGTGGGTATAATATTTTTTTGATGATTTAGTTCATGAAAACATTAGAGATTTGTTTAAATTGGCATTCATTCATAATATTATTATAAAACTATCTTGGAAAACATCTACATGTTTCCTGATTTCTTTCTGTGTCTTGGAAGGAACTACTTTGGTGAGGAGCTCCATGCTTTATAATTGGGGTTTCTCTTGATATCCTGTTGCTTATAAACCCCAAAAAAAGATATTCTGTTGCTTTTTCCCTCTTATATAAATAAATAAAAATTTGGTGAAACTGATTCAGGCAACTGTATTTATAAGAATACACCTATTTCTGGAATATGCAGAGCTATACTGGAATAAAATCTATAACCATTGTGTAGCTCCTGGAGTTTAAGTTTTTCTGCAGTTTTGTTATGCCAGTCTGCCAAAAATCTTCCTTTTTACTTGTAGTTGAAACTAATATATTCATGGTTAATGAAACCCCATATATATATATATCTAAACTTTTTCTTTTTTTTTTCTTTTTTTTTTCATTGAGGGTGGAGGGGAAGTTGTTTTCAATGATGATAGTAAATTGTGACGTTTTTGTGATCGCTTCTTTTTGATGTATTGGACCATTTACTACGTCACTTTTTTTCCTATGTTCACCATCAGAAATGCTGTTGGTTTTCTATGATGATGCCTCGTTTGGTGCCTTTTGCAATGGAATATTAATCCACAGATGAAAAGAAGAAGATTAGGCCTGGTTTTCACAAATAAGCATGGGTCCTACCTTCCACGTGTTGCATGTAGACGTTTCTGCACTAATAAAAGACCTTTCTTTTCTGATTGCTAGCAAACAAATCCATTGGAAGACCTTATTCACAAGTTATTGTGACTATTTTCCCGTAAATTGGATTATGATGTACTTACTAAAAAGGAACTTACCATTTCTTACAGATGCTGCTGCAGAGATATATAAATGCTGGCTGGCTACAAGATTCTTTTAATTCTTGGGTGAAAAGATGCCAGAATGCTCTCAGTGCCGAATCTATAGAACTTCTGAAGGAGGTAAATGCTTCACATGACAGAAAATATGGGGGATAAAAGCATGTAAGATTTTTCCAAGATGGTGCAGACGTTGATGCTGCAAACATAACCATGCATTGATTAAAAATCTTGTATTATCTTCAAACACCACACCAGTTCTTTCCATTGAATGAGGGTATGAAAATCACGTATCAACTGGCCCACCTTTCACCAGAAACATGGAATGAAATATTGGCCACCCACCCGACACCAATATTTTCCACTATAATGACGAAGTCACTATATCTAGCCTTATTGGTGATGTATTGGTCAATGTCCCCCCAAGTTCCGATTTACAAAACAATCGTGTCTGATCCATTGATGCAAATATCAGTTGATATGTATCTATATCGAGCCCCCGATACAGATATTGCCCGATATCACGATAATATTATGGCATGTTTTCATATCGGCGTTATATTGCGATATATCGGTTAATATTTAAAATATTGGTCAATACTGTAACATCACGAATGTGGGTGCCACAAATACAATTATACAGCCAATGTATAAGCTAATACGTCCCTACCAGTTTATGATTTTCAGAAATTTTTTTCTTTTATTATATTTGATGTCGATATGTATATTTGATATATCCGATACCGATACGATTGTCACCAATACTGATGTCGATGTTGATGCCAACGCCTATACCAATACTTTCATCCATATTCATATTGATGATATGTATCACCTGATATGGCCTCTCCTAGTACTGATATTGATCTTTTCATGACTATCAATATATAACTTTATTTTGGAATAAAATAGTGGCCGTGAATCTTCCTTTTACCTACTTCTCCTTTATGTTTTCGTTTTCTGCATCTCTTTTTTTCAGGAATTAGAAGATTCCATATTGTGGAATGAAGTCAACTCTTTGCAAGATGTCCAAGGACAGCCTGCTCTGGGTTCTGAGTGGAAGACATGGAAGCATGAAGTTATGAAATTGTTTTCAACTTCGCACCCCATTTCATGTAGTGGAGACCTAGAGCAACTCAGCAAAAATGATGTCGACCGTAATAATAATAGTCCATTGACAAACCTCCAACTTTCCCGGAAAAGACCCAAACTAGAAGTTCGTCGTGCAGAACCACATTCCTCCATTGTGCAAAATCAAATCTCCCGAGCAAATACAATCATTGAGACCGACTCGCAATTTTTTGTAGGTAGAAGCACCCCAACTTCTGTTAGTGCAATGCCAAACGCTTTGAAGGAAGAATCTCATAGGGATGGAGCAGCACCTATTAGTCCCCTTGGTTGTGTGCCTAATAGGTGGGATGATATTGTGGTTCATAATTCAAATACCGAGCCCATCAATAATAAAGATGTCGGATTACGCCCTTTGAATAGAGTGCCAGAGATGAAGTCCTCGTACTTGGTACATAAAAGCCGTCAATGCAAGGCTTTTATTGAAGCTAAGGGAAGACATTGTGTGAGGTGGGCAAATGATGGTGATGACTACTGTTGTGTTCATTTGGCCTCTCGGTTTTCAGGTAGCACTACGAGAGCAGAAGGGACACCTGTTGCTGAGGCACCTATGTGTGAAGGTATCACGACTCTAGGGACCAAATGCAAACATCACTCCTTGTATGGATCCTCCTTTTGTAAAAAGCACAGGCCCCGTGACGAAGTAATAAAGAACACTGGCTCACCTGAATATCAGCGTAAGAGAAATCACGAAGAGCATGTTAGTATGTCAGAAACAACATATTATAAGGAGGAAATCTTAGCAGGTGAAACTCAAAAACCTCTTCTAGTAGAGCCAATCTCAGCCGTGGAGGCAGAGACATTTGATGAAGGAGACAGATTATTTGAGATGCCTCTGCATTTTACCGGAGATCGTAATAGCATGGGAGTACCACATTGCATAGGATTGGATTTTCATGAGAGTGGTGTATGTTGTCTAGAAAGCCCAAAGCGGCATTCGTTGTACTGTGAAAAGCACATACCGAGCTGGCTTAAACGTGCTAGAAATGGCAAGAGCAGAATCATATCAAAAGAAGTCTTTGTAGATCTTTTGATGGGATGCCCATCACAGGAACACAAAGTATGCTTACATCAAGCTTGTGAACTGTTTTATAAGCTCTTTAAAAGTATTCTATCCCTGCGAAACCAAGTCCCTAGGGAGATTCAATTTCAGTGGGCTTTGTCTGAAGCTTCCAAAGATTTGTATGTTGCCGAATTTTTGATGAAGTTGGTTTCTAGTGAAAAGGAGAGACTTAGAAGGATTTGGGGATTTGGGTTTGACAAGGATGAGCAAGTTTCATCTTCTGCTGGGGAAGAAGAACTGGTGATGGCTGCTGCAGGGGAGAACAATCATGAGGAAATTCTCAAGTGTAAATTTTGCTCAGAAGAGTTTTGCGATGACCGCGCACTCGGCACCCATTGGATGGAATCTCATAATAAGGAAGCACAGTGGCTTTTCAGAGGTTATGCTTGTGCGATTTGCCTGGATTCTTTTACCAATAGGAGCGTCCTTGAAACACATGTGCAGGAGAGACACCATGCTCAGTTTGTTGAACATTGCATGCTTTTCCAGTGTGTACCATGTGGCAGTCATTTCGGTAATTCTGAGGAGCTATGGTCTCATGTGCGTTCGGTTCATACCAATGGCTTTAGACAGTCTAAAGCAGTAGAGAACAGTAATTTATCAGTGGGTGAAGAATCCGAACAGAAACCAGACCTCAGGAATCCTCCCTCCATGGAGAATAATTCTGAGAATCAGGTGACCGTCAGAAAATATATCTGTAGGTTTTGTGGGTTGAAATTTGATCTGCTTCCCGACTTAGGGCGTCACCATCAAGCTGCGCATATGGGACCAAATTTGGTCACTTCACGTCCCTCAAAGAAGGGTCTCCGCTTCTATGCTTACAGATTAAAATCAGGAAGACTTAGCCGTCCTAGATTCAGAAAGGGGCTTGGAGGAGCATCATATAGGCTAAAAAATAAGGTCACTGCTGGTTTGAAGAAATGGATCCCATCATCAAATTCCTTTGATGCCGGAGGAGCAAGCATGCAATCTCATTTAACCGAGGCTGCAAAACTCGGTGGACTTACCGAATTCCAATGCTTAGATATTGCAAAAATATTGTGTTCTGAAGCTCAAAAAACAAAAGCTCGCCCCAATAATCATGACATTTTATCAGTTGCTCGTTCTTCTTGCTGCAAGGTGAGCCTTCAAGCCTCTTTGGAGGAGAAGTATGGAGTATTGCCTGAACGTTTGTATCTAAAGGCAGCCAAACTTTGCAGTGAGCATAATATTCAAGTTGCTTGGCACCAGGAACAGTTTACTTGTCGGAGAGGCTGCCAATCACTGAAAGAACAAAATATGCTTTCTGTCTCAGTATCTCCCTTAAAAGAATATGTGGGCCAGAGGATTTCAACTCTTTCAGACCCTGAGGAAGACAAATGGGAGATGGAAGAGTGTCATTATGTCATAGATTCACGTCATTTGAGACATAAAACGTTGCAGACAACCATCATCTTGTGTAATGATATAAGCTTTGGACAGGAACCAGTTCCGATTGCCTGTGTCATAGACAAAAATCTGATGGATTCTCTTCAGGATCCGTCATATGGCTTTGATGGACAAATTACCTTCATGCCATGGGAGAGTTTTAATTATGTCATCAAGCCACAGTTTCATCAGTCCCTTGACATCAATTTACAGGTGCCTTTAACAGTCTAATATTACTTTTAAGCATAACAGAGAGGGCGTTGCTTTTGAACTTAATGTTTTCATTCCCTTCAAATATGGATGAAAATATTAGTATCAGTTCGGCTATATTGGTATCAAATATATTGGACAATGTATCCGTATCGAATATGTTGGAATGAATTTTTTTTAAAAAATCGTAAGTTATTATGGCCATATTAATTGATATTTAGAATATCGGTCGATATATTGCGATACTGTCATGGCATCAAAAAATATCGATATTAGGAGGCCCAAATACCTCATATTTATAATATCGGTTGACATTTGCATCAAACTCAAAGATAAGTCAGAATAATTTTTTGGGGGGGTTTAGAATGCTAATAACCAGTAAAAGGAAACAGGTGAGACTGGAAACCTCATCAAGCTTGGATCCGCAGGAATTCAATGCCAACTGCTCTATCCTTATGCTGCACTTCAAAAGATTTTTAATGAAGCGGAATGTGCTGAATGGGGCTGTTCCTTCTATAAAACTAGGATAAAATTGAGCCAAAAGATTCTGATTTAAGATAAATTCATTGTCATCCCCTTGATACTTTAGTGGATGCTGCATGGTTGAGTATGCCATGTATTACTGACCAAATGGGAAATCTTGTGCGTGACTTCTTTGTTTTTTGTTTTGTTTTCTCATAGGCCTGTGTCTTCATCATGCGCTGCGATTGTTAGATTCTATATTTATGCTCATTGTAGAAGGTGATATTGATAGCCATGTTTCTTATCAAGTTAACCACCAGCATTCATATGCGGCAAATAGGGAGCCGTTGTGTATAAATATGAATCCCTATTCCCTATAGTGAAATAGCACACTTGAGATTTGTAATATTTAGCCAATATTTGCATCATTCTACCTCATTTCTCCTTTTCCTTTTTCCTCTTTTTTTTTTCTTCCTTTCCCTGTACTAATATTCATCTCTCTTTCTGTCTTTTGCATTTTTTTTTCTATTTTGTGTCGAGGAAGATTGATTAGTGGGTGGACCTGATACATAATTATGGAGGTTGTTGTAAATGTGATGGTGAATAAGAGGGATGGATTTACAGTCATGTGTGGGATTGAGATGTATTCTTTTGTATGACTAAAACAAGCTGGCAAATTCATTCGATTCTTACTGCACAGATAAATGTTTCCATTGGTAGCAAGCATGGAAGCTAATTACTTAAGCTATTTGAGGCATTTCTCTTTTTAGTGAGATGAAAAATTGTGACTAATGTGTTATAGGCCATTGTCCTATGTTCTGACCTGCAGAGTTTGCAGTTGGGGTGTGGTTGTGCACAATCAACTTGCTGCCCTGAAAGGTGTGACCATGTTTACCTGTTCAATGATGATTATGAAGATGCAAAGGATATATATGGGAAGCCGATGCAGGGAAGATTTCCATATGATGAGAAAGGTCTCCTTATCTTGGAGGTAATTTAGCTTCAGCAACCATTTCCCTTTTTCTTGCATAGTTAGTTTTCTTGTAGCTTACCCTTGTATCATTCAATTTTTTGGGCAAAATTTGTGCCTCAAGTTGCTGAAAGGCATAGGATGTCTTAGACACTCTAACGGGCATATAATTTTGGAGTTGGATGTGACAATCCTATTCAGACTTTCACATGATAAAATATTTTTTAGGTGTGGGCTATAAGAAAGTATGAAAGAAAAGAAAATAGTAAGAAAAAAATATAAAATAGAAAATTTTCTTTCCTTTGTTTGGTTATTGATGAAAAATCATATGGAAAATAAAAGATAATGACATACTATAACTATTGGAGAGATGGCAGTTGTAGTTATAAAGGCAAGGTTTCCAAGAGAAGGTGCCCCATTTTATTTTCCTATCATCCTTCTTTTGCTTTCTACCAATTTTTAAAAAGAAAACCATTTTTATGAAATTTCCTTATTTTGATAAATATTTTCCATTCTATTTTGTTTTCTTAAAAGATTCTATATAATCCAAACATACAAAAATAATTTTCGTCTACTTTTTTTCATTTCTTCATACTTTCTTAAAATGAAATGAACACGTAAGGATTTGATTCAATCCTAAATTCAGCAGTGGACTTGAAATCTTCCATCTACCTTTTCTCCATTTCTTCATTCTTTCTTAAAACCAAATGCACACTTAAGGATTCGATTCAATCCAAATTCTGCAGTGGACGTGAAATGTTGGTGTGTCCTGATGACATTTCTAGTATCTTCTTAATATGCCGACTGAATTTGATATAATTTGCTCTAGCTTTGTTTTTAGTTCATGAAATGCATCCCACATGTTATTATGCATAAAATAGGACTTGACTAATACCACCACATGAAGTGACCTAAAACGAGGATCCGACGTCGTGGGATCTGTGGATGGTCAGTTTTATGCAATGTTGCATTGTAAAGTAGTTTATGTGGTTTGAACTCATTAATAAAACTGCCTAACCGTTGTGCAAAGGCTCAACATCTACCTTGGTATTATGATTTTTTATTAATAATTTTCATTAGTTTTTCTTAAGAATTGTCACTTCTAACTTTTCATACTGACATATGCAACTGGGGCTTTGAGGGTGATGCTTCTCTGGTTTCCAAGTTGTACGGATTAGGGAGCCACTCTATTTTCTATCGCGGGTCGAACTGGAACAGATTCGATTTTCGTCTCTGTTAATTTGGAACCTATGCATCACAATTTACAAACAAGAAGTTAGAGGATTGGCGGGATTTGCTTCCCGGTTTATCCTCCGATGCTCAAGTAAAAAATCTTTTTCAAAAAATAGAAAGATGCAAGGAGGATATAAGAGAATGCATTGATGCATGTAATGGGGGATTGAGTGTGAATGCGCCCGACTGAGGGACGGCCTACAGGTGCATCCGGTTGAGGGCGGTTTAGAGTTGAGCCCAGTTGAGGGACGATTTAGAGGTGCCCCCGACTGAGCGGCGGCTCCTGGAAGGAGGATACCTAGATGGATGGCATGACGTCTGGATGACAAGCTTCCTGGATGGACGGCATGGTCCCTAGAAGGAGGGCGGCTCCTGGATGGAAGGCACTTGATGGACAGTATGACGTTTGGATGGCAGGCTTCCTGGATGGACGACATGGCCCCCTGGAAGGAGGGAAGGCCCCCTGGAAAGAGGGCGCCTAGATGGACGGTATGAGTTCTGTATGGCGGGTCTCTTAGATGACGGCATGGCCTCTGGAAGGGGGGAGGCTCCTTGGAAAGAGGGATGCTCCTGGAAGGAGGGCACCTAGATGGACGACATGTCGTCTAGATGGCAGGCCTACTGGATGGATAATATGGCCCTTGGAAGGGGGAAGACCTCCTGGAAGGAGGGCGGCCCCTGGATGGCATGACGTCTGGATAGCAGACCTCCTAGATGGACGGCATGGCCCCTGGAAGGAGAGAAGGCGTCCTGAAAGCAGGGCTGGTGCCTGGATGGATTGCATGACGTCTAAATGGCAGGCCCCTTGGATGGACAGCATGGCCTCTGGAAGGAGGAAAGGCCGCCTAGAAGGAGAACGGCTCTTGGATGAAGGGCACCTGAAAGGAGGGCTCCCTAGATGGAGGGCACCTAGATGAAGGGCTCTCTGGAAGGAGGGCGGCTTCTGGGAGTAGGGCTCTCTGGATGGAAGACCTTTGGATGGAGGGCGCCTGGAAGGAGGGAGGGCCCCTCCCAAGGAGAAGGATGGTCATGGTCCCTCCCAGGGAAGAGGATAGGGCCCTTCCCTGGAAAGAAGAGGATTGGATTCTTCTTTGGAAGGGAGGAGGATGGAACTTCTGGGATGGAGACTTAAATCCCTGAGATAGAGCCTCTGCGATGGTTGTAGATTTGCTAAGCCGTTTAGGGCTTGAGGGAGCCTACTACAACAACTGACTTTATAGTGTGGTCCGCAAAAGGGCTTCTCTTGTTTAGATGACGTGGGACCTTTGGTGTGGGCCTTTATATATCTGTTGGGCTAGAGCTTCTAGGCTGTGCTGCGGCCCGTCGTGAACTGTTTGTTGGGCCGATGTCGGCTATACCACGAGCTACGCGGGGACTTGTTTGGGCTGAGTGGTTTTTTTGTGAACCTCAAGTTGGGCCGGCCCAAATTTTATCGAACCTATGTCTAGTCTTCCATGCCGGGAGGTTCGAGAATTCAACCCCCGGCATGTCATGATGGGACATCGGCATGCGTGATCCTGTTGACTTTATGCTAATGGATGTCCTCTTTCGGTTATAAATGAAGGGGCTCTTTATGCCTTCATGAATCGTTTTCACCGGCCAAGTGATGTGAGAACTCAAAGCTGGCACAATGCCCGTACAACCACAAGCCGAGATCGGCAGGAGTTGCCCTTTGTTGCTTGAAGCTGATGATATGGGGAAGCATCTGAACTCTGCCTTGGTTGCTGGCAAGTCGTTTAGGAGGCTAAGCGCTGATCAGTCTTTGTCGGTCAACTTGGGCAAGAGTGACTTGTCTGGATGGGCCGTGGCGATGAGCCTCCCTGCGAACATCAGTGCTAAAACATACCACTAGCATCGACCGGGAGCGGTCCAAGTATCAGGCAAAATCCGAAAGCTCATAGAGGGAAAGCCTTGGGCTCCAAATTGAATCGCCTTACTACGAGGATGCGTATCACGAGCCCGAGTGACGAGAGAGATGGAAAGTCGAGCGAGCGCTGTCGTTGACATTTCCATCGGGGTCAATCTGGGCGTGCACCTCGAGCTGCACTCGCTCCTGCCAGGAGGAGTTCGTGGCACAGGGAAAACCCACTTGTCGGCCGATCATGAGTGCTGTCGTCGTTGGACTCACCGGATACATCTGGTCGGTTAT
>JAOVVI020007273.1:0-14982 GCA_028571085.2 Nepenthes alata | reverse complement strand
AAGGCAACAACTGACATACCGGCGACCACCGCTGGGCAACGACCGACAAATCTCTGTAGGAAGGATTCTCGCGCCTAAAGCTCTACTCCCTAGAGCCTATAAATTCCCTCTCCTTCCACAGGAGAAGGTGTTAGACACCAAATAAGTGATTTGAGCCTGGCACCGAGACATACGCTCCCTAAAGCTCCAGCTCTTAAACTCACAGCCGACTCACGTCTTCCACAGCCTTTCACAAGCAACCAAAGTAGGCCACCCATCACGGTGCATATAGAAAGCCAAGCCTCCCATCAACCACTCACCGAAATTAACTCTCGCATACACTCCCACCGCATGCTCCTCACATTTTTGCGCACCTCGAAGCATGCGTCCCCCCTTTACGTTCATTGCGAAAGGATACTGATTTGAACGTCGCAGTATTTTCGGTGGGAATAATTTCGCCGACTTCTGACCTCTTATTTGTTAGTTGTATTGTTCAAATTTCAGGTTCACAACGATGAAGACCAGACCCGCTTGTGACCAGCTCCGAACGCCGACGAATCCGAAGGCTTCCTAATCCGTACGAAAACCGAAAACTCGGGACGCAATAATACTGATTCAATTACATACTTTTACTATATTTTTTTTTGAAAGAAATAAAAAAGAATTATATTTATTACTAAATTAGTATAAAGTAATTATATTAATCAATTAGAAAAATAGTAAATTATAATTTTAGTCAATGTATTCTCAACATTTCATATCCTCACTCCTAAAAAAAAACAACAATAATAATACATCACTGTGCTGCCAGGATCTTGTGTCCGTGCCTCATGCCGATGTTCATACTTCTTAGATTCTCTCCACCATGGGATTCATCAGCTGCAAAACAAAGTAGGCAAATAAAAAAACTTTAAATAAAGGAAAGGTTGAAGAAAGAGATGCCAAAATACAGTAAAGGGCCTTTATTTTAGAGTGATAGTACAGAGTCTATTCTTTGGACACACACTGGATGATATGAAAATCTCCATCAGGGGCCGACATAGAAGGAAATATGTGAATAGACATCACGACACCCAGAGTGTTTTAGTGATATCCCCAGAACAATTCTCTCCCCTCTTTTTTAATATTCAAGCAGCAGCTTACTGGTCTTTAAGTTTCCCTAAGTTTCAGTCTCAGCTAGTTCAAGCATACTGAATTCACCTGATATGGCTCAATGATTGCTAGATTAGCACATGCAGAAGACAATAAATCAAAAATCTAGGGCTTTAAGTGCATATTAAGATGTGGAATTCCACATCACCTGGGTTCACAATGTTGATTGGCCCAGTGAGTTTCTCCTTCCACGAGTCTAAAGAGACCATCGACCTGAAATGCAGTCCAAGAAATTCACATTACCATAGTGCTCTTAGATCCATCATATTCTCAACCTTCAGATTGTGAAAATGACAAAAATACACTCCTATAAATTCACTACACTTGCACACAAAAAACAATGAGAGCTTTGCCTTGATCTTTTTCATTGAGTGGACCCACATAATAGTAGTCATATCATTATTTACAGTAAAATTGTAATATAAGCAGTGCTCTTCTATGAAAATTCACTTACCACGTCAGAGACATAAAAGAATCTCCGAGCCTGTGTTCTAGGAGCCCCAACGGTCAAACGTTCAACGATACAGAGGGCCAGAGTTTGTAATCAGTTACATATGAGCAGCTCTGTAATCAGACAATACGTAGATAGTGTAATAGGGATTACGAAGATCAGTATATTAGAAGAGTGCCAAGAATAAGTTCACAGCCTTTGTTCTTAGTGTGAGAAGAGAGAGGAGAGTTGATGAGAATCAAACTGGTCTTTACCCCGGGGCAGATGGGGGAACCATCCATCAACTACTCCAAATTTCTGGGAGAACTGCCAATCAAGTGATAGTATTATAAAAACACCATCACAACCCAATGCAAATTATTCACCGTTGATGGGGTCCAAACCTTGATAATCTCTACAAGTTGTTCCACTGCATTTCTCCATGAGACAATCAAAGCATCTTCGTTCTATGAAACATGCAATCTGAGATGATTAAACACCAAAATTTCAGCAACTCCCTTTTCTTAATCCCAGCGGCTCTGAACTACAACATAACAGGAGCTCTCCTTTTGTATACGATTCATATTTGGAAACAGAACAAAGTGGAATCTCTTGTTCAAATTAGTAATAAGACTAGTACAAATGGGATTTTCCTATTGAGTTTATTTCTATCAATGTCCAAATGCATATCCACATGAGCAAGGCCATACCAATTGGGTTAACATTTCCCTAGTAGCTATCGCATTGAGGATGCATGAGGGGGTCACCGTACACCACCAAAGTTGATGCAAGGAAAATCCTGTTGGAGCTAGGTGAGAAAAGTTGGAGAGCAACAAGATAATTCCTAAATCTTGCTCCAACTAGCTTGTCAATTCACAGCATGTTCAGAGTGCACATCACATTAGTCTTGATTATCTGGTTTTGTACCAAAATCTTAGTTCAGAGAATTTGCTCTGATTCCAAAGTAATAACAAATATGTGCTAGAATGTCAACTACAAGATGAAGAAAGATCACAAGAAGTATACAGCAAGGGATGCAGCTTAAGTAGGTAGCACAGACAAGAGAAAATGCCACACATAAATAGCACTGAGGATTTTGAAAGACAAACGAATCCGTAAATGTGAAAATGTTGGTTTGTGACAATTTTCTTACGGGAAATTTATTTTACTTTTAGAACATTGGTCAACCCATTAACCCAGAAATGCTTCAAGGACTGCTGCATTCTCATGATACTAAATATGTGAGTTTTAATTCTTAGCAACATATATATATGATGGTGGCAAGAGGGCTTGAATGAAGCTCAGCTTCCCTGCTCCCCCCACCCAAAAAAGGGTAGGATAACTCGTGAAAGCATTTGTTAGGTTGAAATCTCTCAAGTCAAGTCAATAGGACAACAGTGCTGCCACAAACAAAGCCCTAAGTCTATCATGTGTGACTGATATAGGAGACTTCTTTTACCATTTTTGCACGGTTTGAGGCAACATCCTCCAAAGATAATGTACAGCCAAAGCCATTTTAACAAACTCACCCCAAGGATCTATATCCCAGCTGCCCAGATCATCTTAGAAGTCCTGTTCTCATCTATGCAAATGTAATCTTTCATTGCTATCTATTTAGGGTTGACAAGGCATCCATAATTACATATTTAAGCCATCTACTTTAGTGGATAGTTCAATACATATTTACATCAACTCTACATTATATTTCTTATTTCCCTATTACACAAGCTTTTCCAATTTTTAGAACACTGTCACGGCAAGGTCATCTCTCTCTCTCGTCTTACTAAGTTTAAATGTCCTGCTAATCTCTAGCCTCGGCTCTTAACTTGGTAAAAATTTGCATTCTATGCGCTGAATTTAGCTTCCCCAGGGACTTTTCACATCCCTTTTTGCTTCAATGCACTTACAAGTTTCCAAAATTAAATTGTCTACATGTTCTGTAAAATATTCTTTTCAGAGTTGCATTCTTTGATGTAAATAAATTACAACTACAACAAAACTCAAATGATATGACATAAGTTTCTTAAAAAAATAGCGGGGGTTGCAGAAATGCAAGCAATCTCCACAAATATTTCAAGTGAAAATAACTCAACAGGACAATATGCAAAGTTACCATCTTTCATGTTACTCGCCTTTACCTTATGCTTACAGAAAACGGAGAGGCACGGCATGCAAGGTGGTATATCAGGTCAACCTCAACCAATAGTGGCTCAGTTGCATCTGTAGTTGGTAAAACATATTTTTCAATTTGCCATTTCTAATAATTAGTGATAGAGAACAAATAAATGGCTTCTTTTAATATGGTTCAAAAGAATGTCATGTGAAAGAAGAGATGCATTATTAACTCTGTTTATTGTCGTATCAGTTGAATTATGATAGCCTTGCATCAGATAATCACTTCAGCTGCTGTTGATAATCTGCTGTTTTGCTGATGCATCTGAATTGTTGTTACCAGAAATGTCCGTTGCTACAGGAGTCCTCCTAAGAAGGTTAGAATCAAGATATCAGCCCTAGACGATACAACATCTATCCCAAAAATAGCCCTCCAAAAAAATCCTGCAGCAGAACTCACAGTGATACTCAAGCACACAAACATAAAGAGAAAAAAGGAAGAAGAAGAAGAATAATAAACAGAATAAGAGAATAACAGAAAAGTCAATTCCTATTATTTTCATAATTCATACTCTATCCAAACCCCTTTACTTCTGTCATTCAGCCTCCATCTGGTAGCTTTCCTCTACCATATTAACTGCCCTAAATATTTAGTGCAACCCCAAAACAAGATATGTTTGAGAAGGAAAATCGGATAGATAACATTACCACACTAATATTAACTGGGGGAATGATTCATGACAAATGAAGAAAAGGTATCACTTTGTACTCTAGGATCAGGAGTCCTTTTAATCAATCACTACAAATTCCAAGCACCCTTGATGGCCCTACCAAACTATTTATGCAAATGTATAACCATCCGCCTGCGTTTCTCAGGTGCTAAAATCCTAAGGTTTTTGCAATTGCAAGAATGAACTGGAAATCTAATAGGCCTTTTAAGGTTTTTTAGCTTCAAAATAAACTCTACTAATTACCACCTTTCATCATTTTCCATGTAATGAGAACCATACAAAAATAGCAAAAAAGCTTATATCTAGAGTCAAGACTAATAGAAATGTATAAATCAATACTTCCATAGATTCAATGGTGGTCAATGTTGTACAAGATGCAATTACATCATCAAATTGCAATCAGGTAAATAGCTGAGCATTATACAACAATATTTTTAATTTTCAATTCAAGGAATTCAAAGAAAATATTTAGACAAAAGACAACTGACTTTATTACCAAGGGAATGGATAACATTTCTTACAATAATTCCTTAAAGCAGTACAAGAAGTGCTATTGGTGCCATTTAATTGACCTCCACGAAAAAAGGGAAAAAAACAGAGAAGAAAAGAAAGTGTGGCGACTTGTTCGAGGCCATGTCAAAACAATAAAATTTGAAAGGCACGGAGAATCGCCATGCTTCATGTCGCCAACCTTCAATGCAAGGTTATATACTACGCCATCATGAATTTGACGACCTTGCTCTGCTAATTGGCTTTTTTCAATTTGCAAATCAACACAACTGCAAAGACACAAATACAGAGATGTCATCTTGACTAATGATGAGGTTGCACAGTGGTAGT
The DNA here is from genome assembly GCA_028571085.2 of Nepenthes alata. Lineage (NCBI taxonomy): Eukaryota > Viridiplantae > Streptophyta > Magnoliopsida > Caryophyllales > Nepenthaceae > Nepenthes > Nepenthes alata. Next base: position 9,738 of record JAOVVI020007273.1, on the reverse strand, counting down.
CTAGGCGATGACAAAGAACCATATTTCAGCATTGACCAGAAACCCTTGAAATGTTACAAACCATATAACATATAAAACTCCTACAAAACTCTACTAATTATCACCTTTCATCATTTTCCATGTTGTGAGAACCATAAAAAGAAAGCAAAAAAAATTATACCTAGAGTCAAGACCAATAGATATGTATAAACTAATGCTTCCACAGATTCGATCATGGTCAATGTCGTACAAGATGCAATCACATCATCAAATTGCAATCAGGTAAATAGACGAGCATTATACAGCAATACTTAGAATTTTCGATGCAAGGATTTAAAACAAAAAATTTAGACAAAAGACAACTGAGTTCATTGCCAAGGGAACGGATAAAATTTCTTACAATAATTCCTTAAAACAGTACCAGAAGTGATTTTGGTGCCATTTATTTGATCTTCACGAAAAAAAAGGTAGAAAAAACAGAGAAGAAAATAAAGTGTGGCGACTTGTTCGAGGCCATGCCAAAACAATATAATTTGAAAGGCACGGAGAATCGCCATGCTTCATGTTGCCAACCTTCAATGCAAGGTTATATACTACGTCATCATGAGTTTGACGAGCTTGCTCTGCTAATTGGCTTTTTCTCAATTTGCAAATCAACACAAATGCAAAGACGCAAATACAGTGATGTTATCTTGATAAATGATACGATTGTACGGTGGTAGTCTAGGCAATGACGAAGAACTATATTTCAGCACTGATCAGAAACCCTTGAAATGTTGGAAATCCTATAACATATAAAATTCCTACAAAACTCTACTAATCACCACCTTTCATCACTTTCCATGCAGTGAGAACCGTAAAAAGATAGCAAAAAAAACATACCTAAAGTCGAGACTAATAGAAATGTATAAGCCAATGCTTCCCATAGATTCGATCGTGGGTGACATTGTACAAGATGCAATCACATCATCAAATTGCAATCAGGTAAATAGACAAGCATTATAAAGCAATACTTTGAATTTTCAATGCAAGGAATTTAAAAAAAAAATTTAGACAAAAGACAACTGACTTTATTGTCAAGGGAATGGATCAAATTTATTACAATAATTCCTTGAAGCAGTATAAGAAGAACTTTTGGAGCCATTTATGTGATCTTCACGGGAAAAGGGAGAAAAAAATAGAGAAGAAAGGAAAGTGTGGCGACTTGTTCGAGATCATGTCAAAACAATAAATTTTGGAAGGCACGGAGAATCGTCTTGCTTCATGTCGCCAACCTTCAATGCAAGGTTATATACTACGCCATCATGAATTTGACAACCTTGCTCTGCTAATTGGCTTTTTTCAATTTGCAAATCAACACAAATGCAAAGACACAAATATAGTGATGTTATCTTGATTAATGATAAGGTTGAACAGTGGTAGTTTAGGTGATGACGAAGAACCATCTCTCAGCATTGACCGGAAACTCTTGAAATGTTACCAATCAGATAACATATAAAACTCCTACCACTAACCAAGGATTATTCACATAATATAAATATATCCGGCACTCCGAAAGGATTAAAAATTCTCATGTAAGTGAAAAGTATGCTCAAACTTGAGTGTTGTATGATGTACCTCTCATTTGGACTAGATGAGGAAAAATAAGGGGGAAATTATCAAAAATAATTTCAATTTTGACCTTTTTCTAAACTATATTTTCATCTTTTTATGTTATCCATTTTATTCTCAACCTTTATTTAAGTACTACTTTTATACTATTCAAAAATAATTCCTAAATCGTCATGGAAAAACTCAAAATTGACCCCCATTATATATATATTCTTTCATGCTTAAATTCTTGGCATCATGTGTATTAGCATATGACCTGGAATGAGGTCGATTGCACTTTTGTTAATTAGAATATGATGTTAATAATAGAATTAAAAATAATAAAGTAGAAAATAAAACCGGGAAAATGTGAAAAGCTGATATTTCTTAGTACTTTTCCCAAAAGGTAAGCCACAAGATCAAAACCAGGCATTTATTCTGGCAAATGAAAGTTTCAAATAATGGCAATACAAAGAAATGACACTATTCTCAAACTTAGAACCAGGTGAGGGAAGGGAGACAAAAGAAAACTCTAGTGAAGAAGGATTTGATACCCTCCAACTTTCAATGGGTTTATCAATACCACAATGGCAGATGGTTCATAGAGCTAATCCCACGTTCCAGGACATTCTAGTTTATCACCTACATCCAACTTACAATGGACTTACCAATCACACATGGCAGATGTTTCATAGAGCCAATCCATGTTCCAGGACACATTCTAGTTTATCAGCTCCCATGGACATGATGATAAGCCAGAAATTTAACATCCAGTGGCAAACTAGCAATTATTTACATGTGATGGCAGGAAAATCATGATGAGAGACAGAGTAAAGTATATCTCCTTTAGAAAACCGTTTTTCAACTAGATATATCAATAAAATATATCCCATAAAATCAAAAATTCTCCAGTACAATGTCACTTGAATATCACCATATATCTCAAAATTAGGAAAAGAAAAAGGAAAAAAAAGAGTGATTAATCCTCGAGCACTTTTCATTTTCAAGAATTCAAACACTAACCCTTAAGTTTTCATTTAATAGCATTGAGCACTTCTCATTTTCAAGAATTTAAACACTAACCCTTAAGTTTTCATTTAATAGTATGGAGCCCTACCCTGATGTCAGAAACATGGTATTGACGTGGATAATTTATACTTCTGGTCTACTGATCCAAAATCCAGAGACAAGTCAGAATGACTTTTAATGATTTATATCCATCAAATAGCAAGTGTTCTAATCCTATTCTAAGATGATAGCACATATCCTCCATTGTTATCATAAATAGCAGTACAAGAAGTTCTTTTGGTGTATTTCATTTAATCTTTGTGAAAAAAAGTAGAAGAAAACAGAGAAGAAAAGAAAGTGAGGCAACTTGTTCGAGGCCATGTCAAAACAATAAAGATTTGAAAGGCACCGACAATCACTATGCTTCTTGTCGCCAACCTTCAATGCAATATTATATACTTCATCATCAAAAATTTGACATCCTTGCTCTGCTAGTTGGCTCTTTTTAATTTGCAAATTAACACAAATGCACAACTTCACACAAAGGGATGTTAACTCGATTAATGATAAGGTTGTACAATGGTAGTCTAGGCAACCACAAAGAATCATATTTCAAAACTGACCCAAAACGCTTGAAATGTTACAAATCATATAATGCTCGAAAAATGTAAAACCCATATCGCTAACCAAGGAATTATTTACAAAATATAAATACATCCGGCACTTGAAAGCTAATAATATTCATGTTGATGAACTCATCTCAAACTCAAAGTGTTGTATCTCTAATCAAGAAAAAATAAGGGGAAAATTATCAAAAATATTTCCAATTTTTACTTTTAGTGATTCTGTTTTCATATTATATGTTTCTCAACCACATTCTCAACTTTTATTTAAGTGCTAATTCTACTCTATGCCCAAAAAATAAATAAATAAATTCTCAATCGTCATGTAAAAACTCAAAATTGACCTTTATTCTATTTTTTTTTTCACTCATAAGCATCATGTGTATTTGAATATCATCCAGATTGTGGTCAATTATACTTTCTTCTTCAGAATAAAATTAGTATTAAAATAAGAATTGATAATGGTGATAGAATGAGAATAATAAAAGTTGAGAATAGAATTAGGAAAACGTGAAAAGTTAATATTTCTTAGTATGTTTCCCAAAAAATAAGCCACAATATCAGACCTAGGCATCTATTCTTTGAAATGAAAGTCACAAACAATTGCAACATATACAAGAAGGACCAGCAAAAATTATGTATTCTCCATGTTTGATCCGGGTGAGTGAAAGGCAGACAAAAGAAAGCTCCATTGAGTAAGGATTCGATACCCTCCAACTTACAAGGGATTTATCAATCACACTATGACAGATGATCCACAGAGCCAATCCCATGTCCTAGGACATTTTATTTATCAGCTACGATGAACGTGATGATAAACTGGATATTTTACCATTCAGCGGAAAGTAAGGAACAAGATAAAGCAGGAAAATCATGATAAGAGACAGAGAGTATCAGTGTATCTCCTTTATAAAACTTTTCCCTGATTTTATATATCAAGAAAACATATCCAATAAAAACAAAGAACCCTTAACAAGATTAGTCGTCTGAATATCACCATATACCTCAAAATTCTATAAAAAATAACAAAAAAGAATGACTATAATAGTTGAGCACTTCTCTTCTTACGCAAAATTTAAACACTAACCCTTAAGTTTTCATTTGACAACACGAACACCTATCTTGTCAGCAGAAACATGAAACTGAAGTAATTAATTTATCATTCAGGTGTACCAGTACAAAATTCAGGGACAAGTGGGCATAATTTTTAATAACTTATCTCCATCAAATAGAAAGTGTTACAATTCTATTCTAAGATGACAACACATATCCTCCATTATTATCGCAAGCAGTCTCCATCCCTAACATGAAATTGCTTCTCAATCTACAGATACCGTATGCAGATATGTCTCCTTCAGCAAGAAAACCACATATCATGCCTAAGCACTTTGGGTAAGTAATTAAGTGAAATTGAAGGCGAACTAATGGACTGTTCCAAGAGGAACCGATGTATCATTTTTGGATAAGTAATTAACTGAAATAGAAGAGAAGAATACACAAAATCCGAGCTCCAAGACTTGATCTAACTTTAGAAAAACTAAATGAGCTAGCTGATAGGTTATACCCAGAGCACAGAAACCAAAACAGGAAAAGGAAGAACTACTATATCAACCAATAGCAGACCAGAGAGAACAAAAAAGGGGCAAGAGAAGCATTGAACAGAGTTCCCACCCGTTAGCAAAGTCCCAAAGTACCACAGAGTGAAAGAAAGAAAACAAAGCAGCAGCCTTGGTTGTCAGGCCTCCTTTCCCAAAATCACATGGCAACCAGAATACTGAACCAGTACAAATTTGAGAACACAAACGGAACTCAAGACACACCTGGCCAACTGTACCGGACTCAGACCCTATGAACATTAAAGGCCAGAATTTCTTCAGAAGCCGTTCCAGTCTTGAATGAACCCCCCAACACTACCATTCATTAGAGGCCGACCATTCATAAAAACCAGGGCCAATCTCCAAATAACAGTCAAGGTTCTGCTTTTCACGTATCCCCGGTGACGGATAGTTATCGATTTATTCTTGACTATAGGGAAAATAATAGAGACTAACTGATAGACATTCATAGGTTTCGCAGTGTAAAAGACAAGTTAAAAATAATATATATAAAAATATTATATTCTTGACCATTCATAAATATTTAACTTACATAGAACAATATCCCAGACAAAAACCAAGCTAATCAGCATGAGATTTGTTGTTCCTTTTTCCCAGGCTTTCTACAAGCTATGACGCTTCATGATTTGCAGAAATAGACAACTTCCATCTTCTGACAAATCTATACACAATATACAAGCAAATAAACGGTCCATGGAAATCTATGGTTGACCGGGACAGCAAAATTAAGGCAAATTGCAACGCACCTTTTGTGCCTATGGACGAATGGCGAGTTTTTCGCCTCCTCCTCTGCAAGAAGTCAAAATAGAACTCATCGGACCACAAAATAAATGAGAAGAAGAAAGAGACAGAGGGAGAAATAGTGGCACAAAGAATGCCAGTGATTGCGCAGCCGACGAGAAAAGGCCAATTTCGCTTCCGCACTCTCCGGAAGAAAATCGGCCATGGCTCTCTCCGGTTTTGGCTCTGCCCGTCTATTGACGCTACAGAATTCTCAAGAAATCATCGGAGCCGTCGGTTTTAAGCGACTGATCGATCCGAAGTACGGAAGCCAACAGATTCAAAATCTAACACGAATGGCTCTATTTTTATTTTTTTAACAATAAATATTTTAATATAATATTTATGTTTTGCGATTAAATAAAACTACAAAATATTATCTTTTACTCATTTTAGAGAATGAAATTAAAAAATAAGACTACTAATTGCAATTGTTAAAATCCAATCATGGTGTGGGTAAAGGTTGTAGAATTGAATTTTAAATTTGTAATCATAAGTAGAATTTCATGTACCTTCTTGGGTTGCCCTTTTTAACAAATTGTGCATAAATCCATTCAAATTGTCAATAAAGCCTTTTCGCACAGCAGCATTTTCGTCAAAGAATTTCAGTCAACTTAGGCACTCTCTAAGCACTTCTGATAATATAAGATCTTAGCCATTCGTCAGTGCTACTGTGATCACCAAATAGAATGATAGATAAATATCAATATATCTTTCAAAAATGGCTAATAGACAACCTCCGATCATTTCTCAAGAGACAAGAAGAAGAGAAAACACCCAAATAGATGAATCATTTGTTTGGAGGGGGCGGATGGCCCCTATTTATTTTTGATGTAACAAAGACGGAGACCCCTTCTTCAAAGCATTCGCAAGGCAAAGCAGTGGTATCAAAATTTGACCCCCTCTTTTCCCATATAAAATATTTACTGCTTTTTAGGAACTCCGAGCCTCTGGCGGAAGTCCTCTTCCATGAAAGGAAGCCCCTCACGCAGTTTGATTTTGGGTTCCCATCCAAGAAGCTCTTTTGCCTTTGTGATGTCCGGTTTCCTCTGTCTAGGGTCATCTGGAGTATTCTCCACCATAGATATCTTCACATTAGGGTTGATTAGCTGTACAACAAAGTGGGCATTAGGGTGATCCAAAAAAGGAAAACAAAGGAAAAGTTGAAGAAAAAGATGCCTACATATGTCTGGGGGATGGGGGCTTTTTATTTTAGAGGGGTACTATGGGACACTGGTGTCTCGTCCGTCCGTCTATCTACACTAACTAACCGGCTTATACAATAATACAATAATAGATAGGTGAATCTACATTACGTACATTTACGGGGCAGCATTTTGGTGTTTACTCTCCAAGGTTTTTGAAGAAAAAGATGCTGAAATATAATTACTTTTGTAAGGGGGGCCCTTTTAGGAAGGCTACTACTGGGACACCTTCTGATAATGTGTCTTTTTCATCTATCTATGTTAATGGGTCTTCATAAGAATAGATATGTAAATGTACATCATGTCATTCGAGGGTGTTTCAAGGAAACCCAATCAGCGTCCCTAAAACATTACTTTAAAAAACGAAAAAAACATTCAAGGAGATTTCTGGTCATTATTTTCCCCAAGTTTCACTACATATGGACAGGCATAATGCTGGATGATCTTTAGTGTGGGAAATCAGGCATTTGCAGCAAAATGTGACTAACCTCTTTCACAGTCTCAGCTAGTTCAAGCATAGTGAATTCACCTGACATGGTACAATAATTGCTAGATTAGTATTTGCAGTAGACAATACATTAAATATGTGGGGCCTTTAGTCCATATTAAGATGTGAAATTCAATATCACCTGGGTTCCCAATGTTGATTGGCCCAGTTTGTTCTCCTTCCATGAGCCTGACGAGACCATCAACCTAAAATGCAATCCAAGAAAATTCACGTTACAACAGCACTCTAGACCCTTTTATTCTCTACCTTCAGAATATAAAAATAAAAAATACTACATTTATTATAAGTTTACTACATTAATAAAAAAAATATGATGCACATTTGAAGACTGCACTCTTTTTCTTTATCATTCTTCTATTGATTGCGGCCACATTATAGCTGTCATTTTTGGTAAATTATAGTAAATTTGTAGTATAAGTAGTCTCCTCTATGAAAATATCACCTACGCCTACCATGTCAGAGACATAACAGAAACTCCGAGTCTGTGTTCCTGGAGCCTGAACGGTCAAAGGTTCATCTCTGCAAAAAGCAAGATTTTAAGTTACATAGGAGCAGCTGCGCGTTTTGATAATACATAGATATTGTGATATGATACAAAGATCAGCTTATCACACCTCAGGAGAAAAGTGCCAAAAACAAATTCACAACCCTGTGATAGCATATTCAATGTAATCATCTATTAGGCCCTTCCCGTATGAGCAGCCAATGATGCTTAGGATAATAACAATATAAAGCCTTAGCTCCCACTAAGTGGGGTAAGGTCAAATATAAGAATCCGTTCTCGCTATTTTAATTGATTTAGAGCAATATTTTTTAAAAGTATAAATATTGTCTCACTCCAAATTTTCAAATATCTATTTATTCCATTATTTTATCCAACCATAACTAAATTAAATTTCCTTACATGTACTTCATTTTACCCACATTTTAAGAATCTAAACCACCTTGTACATCATTCCCATATCTTATTTTTTAGAGGTATCACTTCTAAACATTTACAGAAGGAAAAACATCTTCTCTTCTACTCGTTTCCTTGTCAAACATATCTAACTGGAACTGATCATCATTTACAGGATTGCATGGAAAAAGGCATGAGTATGATCCAAAATCATGAAACTAATTAAAATCTAGAATCTTATAACATACCGAAGTGCTTGGGCAATGAAATTGCTAACAACACGACCATCATCAATATTCATGCGCGGCCCATAGGTGTTAAAGATTCGAGCTATGCGTATCTCTGCTCCAAGGATATCAGGAAGTAATATTATATAGAAAACCAAAGCATCTTCCTTGTATAAAAAGGCTGGCGAAAAAGGAGCTTGTACCTATCCCATGCTGCCTGTGATAATCAAACATCAAAGTTTCAGCAACTCGCTTTCCTTCATCATAGCAGCTTCGAACTCCTGCAACGCAAGGAAAGCTCTCCTTTAGAACTGCTGTATACAACTCAAACTTAGGCACAGAACAAAGTGGGATCTCTTGTTCGAACTAGTAATAAGACTAGTCCAAATGGAGTTGTGCTATCGACTTAATTTCTATCAATGTGCAAAATTATATCAACATGAAGAAAAGCTATACCAATTGGGTTAACATTTCCCCAGTAGCTTTCAGGTTGAGGATGCACAAGAGGATCACCGTACACCTCTGAAGTTGATGTAAGCAAAATCCTGTTGGACATAAGTGAGGAAATTTTGAAACATGTGTTAAGAAATGAAAGACAAAAGCAACATGACTGCCTACTTCCCTAACCTTGCTCCAACTCGCTTGGCAAGTCCCAACATGTTCAAAGTTCCCATCACATTAGTCTTGATTGTCTGGTTTCATAACAAAAGCTCAGGTTAGATAATTTGTATTGATTCCAAAGCATAAACAAATATTTGTTAGAATGTTGACTACAAGATAAAAATAGATTCCATCAAGCCATGCAGCTTCAACGCATGACAGATGTTTAAGAAAATGCCACATACAAATAGCCATTGAGGATTTTGAAATACAACTGAATCTGAACATGTGGAAATGGTGGTTTGTAACAATTTTCTTGCATGACATCTAACTTACGTTTAGAACATTTGTCAACCCATCAAGCTAAAATTCTTCAAGCACTGCTGCATATTCATGGTTCTAAATATGTGAGTACCAATGCTTATCAACAGATGTATTATGGCAGCAAACAGAGGATTTCTATGAAACATCTGGATCATCCTTCACTATGTTATACATGCGTAGTGCAGAGAATACAAGCAGATCTGAGAACAAAAACATGCACAAACACCACCACTATTTTCCAACCTAACAATCACAAATGGTACAACATCAGCTTCATAGATAAACCAATGACGATAAAAGAAGCAGAAAATGCAAGACCCTGCCTCTCCCCTGCTCCTACCCCCATCCGCCTCCCGCCCCCCCCAAAAAAAAAGGATGAT